>JAANYP010008777.1:0-32249 GCA_020465985.1 Centrapalus pauciflorus | reverse complement strand
TTTCTGATTTGTTTCCTTGAAGGACTCTGACTTCTCTGATAGTAGATATGCTGGAATCTTCGTGTAAATATCTCTTCCTGAATATCAGCACTTTCTGTTTATGAAACTGTTGAGCAGCTTGAATCACTGAGCAGCTTGAACAGAGCAGCTTGAATGATTTTAGTCTGGCAGCTTGAACTTTTATACTAGCAGCTCGAACTTCTTCAACTAACAGCATGAACTTTGTACTTACAAGGAAAATCTACTAACAGTTTGAGAAATCTAACTAATAGTTTGAACTACTTAGAATATTTCCCAACAATCTCCCCCTAACTTAAATTCTTTACACAAGACTTTAAGTTCTATACAAATAAGGAAATAAAACAAAGTAAAACTGTCATCTATAAACTAAGGCATCCAAAAACTTACAGTTGTGAAAGTTTCTGAGTAACAGCCTTCAAAAATTCTCTTTTTGGATATTCTTTATCACAATATATTCTCACTGATATCATCTATACTAGCAAGGCCTTTGGAAGATCATAAAATTCAAAATTGAAGTACATGCTGGATCCATTTGCAAACTTGAGTCTGTATGTCTTTGATTTCACATACAGATCAACTTGTGCAATCTTCATCTCCATGGCAGCTTCTATATCTTTACTGATTGACTCTGGATCAAAAATACTTTTTAAATCTCTTATAACCTGCTGGACTTGTGGAAGTGAAGATCTGACTTGAGTCATAAATCCAACCTGATGCATTCTGATAAGCTCATCTCTGGTCATCCCTTGCACTATGTGCATCATACTTTTGTATTCTTCCTCAGGACCAGCTTCTCTTCTTACTATAAAATGATATCTTAAGTCAATGTCAACCATTGGCTTAGCATACCAGTATGTAATAGGAGGTTTTGAGAAGTCATGCTGGTCGAGGGTCTTTTCAATCTCCATTACGTTTTGAAGCTGATATTCAAACATCACCCTCTTTACCTGATCAAGCTTTGCTTGAGTGATTTCTTCTGATTGAGGATTAGAAGCAACAGCTTGAATAGGAGGATCTGGATTACTGACACTAGCTTGACTTGATGTCTGTTGGCTTTGGACTTGATGGGAGACTTTAGCTGTTTTTCGTTTTTCCATTTCTTTATCATGAATATCTTGCAGCCTCTCTGTATTCATGGACTGAGCCATCTTCTTCGGAATTCCAGCTGAGTAGGCAAAATTGATCAAAAACCTTCTGTGCTTTGCCTTTGAATGCCCTGTTGGCATTTTCCTTTTCTTCTCATTCTGTTTAACCACAAACCCTCTTAGGTAGTCACCTAAGGTTTCATCATCTTGCATTGGAGCATGGGTTTGCTGGTCCAAAAACTCATCTTGTTCCTATGCTAACTGTCTAGCAAATTCAGCATCATGAGCAACCTGGGCATCTCTGATGAAAATTTATACTTTGGAGATTCTATGAGAATACCCTTGCCCTTATCCTTTGTTGCAGAGGATGTAGCTTGGACTGTACTGAAGGGAGCTTGACTGCCTTCTCTAATAACAACGCCTGTTGTTCTTGTGGGAGCAGCTTGAGTGTCTAGGCTAACAGCTTGAGCAGCTGTTGGGACCGTTAGCATAGAATCTTGGACTGTTGGAGTAGGAGCTGGAGCTGCTTGAACTGATGGAGCTCCTTGGACTGATTTAGGGATCTCCTGATTCTCCCCTTTTTGGATGCATTGGTTTGGTCAGGAGGACCTACAACCTTTGCCATTAGGGTTCGAATCACCTTCTCAAGTTGAATGATCTTATTTCCACAGAGGGTGAACCCCTTATGAAAATAATTCATTCTCTCATTCTAAGCTGCTACTTGCTGTTGTAAGACTCTGATTTGTGCCCCTGTGTAGCAAGAAGAGACTGATAATATTCTAATGCTGCCACAGCAGGTTTCAGCTGAGGATCCGTTAAAATCATGAGTTGCAGACTAGCCTCAAGATAAGCAAAAGAGTGTGGTGTTTGTGATCTATCACTGGCAGGGATTCCAGAAGTAGAAACTTCTGGGCCCCTTTGTTCTTGGTACTGGGGACTTCCAGATGGTGCTTAAACACCTTCTGTTGCCATGGGTGTGGTCTTATTGATGTTGGCACTATCCTGTGCCTCTTGTGCAGAAGCCACAGTAGTGTCAGCCACAGAACCCATATGGACAACCTCTGTAGAGATGTCCACCTCCAAATTGAGGTTGGGAGAGACCTCAGTGGGTGCCCTTTGGATATTCTGTGCAGAAGTGTCCTCCTGCATAGGGATATTTGGCTCTTGTAAGAGGGCTGAGGAGGAAGGAGCTCCTGGACCTCTTTTCCTTTTATATAATATGATTGAGGATGTGGGTTTAACAATAGGAACAGAAGGCATTTGAGTATCATGAGGAGTGGGTTGGGGTCCTGGGGGTGAAGCAGTAATGTTAGGCTGAGCCTGCTCAGGACCCTCTCCTCTGTTTCTTGGAATGATGCTCAACATTGCAGAAGGCAATGAGACATCAACAGACAAAACAATGGCACTTGTTTTTAGAAGCCGTTTTATTGAAGGTAAAGAGTGCCTATGGAAAACATGAATCCTTTTATGTACATTGAAATTACTTCAAGTTCTTGCAATAATTTCAGCCAAAAATCAAGGATACATAAAAAATATCCCATGTTTTTGGGTATGATGCCTTAGCATACCCTGAAAAATCATATTAGAAAAATTGAACTGTTGGCCCGTTGATAAACACACTAAGGCAGTGGCTATATTTGATGAAAATTCTGACCAACCAGTTCTTTTTGGGCTTATACATTGCTGAATAATATGTACAAGATACTTCCACTTAGAGGCAAAATTTGATTTAAAGAAAGTATAAGATTCAGCAGGTCCCCTATATCCAATTTTATGAAGACCATTATGTACGGCGGCAAGGGATAGGTCTGTTATACCTAAGGCATCTTGAAGATGCAAGTGTTGGCTTATGATCTCCTCAGTGATAGAAACAGTGTTGCCATCAATTTTGGATGTCAAAAACGTTACTCCATAACGATTTTGAGGGAGGCATGTTTCCAGAACTGTTCTATATGAGAGATGTAGATATTGGGATTGATATTTAGGGCATGATGTATATGGGAACTTCGAAGGAAGTCCATCATGTCATGGAATGGTTCAAGATCAGCGTGTTTGAGAGAGTAGGGTAGGCAGTTGTGTTCTTTGACAAACTCCATTGATGATCGATGAATTAGGGTTTCAGTGATGTGCATGGGAATTGCTCAGAGAATCGAAGAAAGGTTGTGAAAGATATTTTGCAACTGGTAGTTACAATAGAACGAGACTGGAACCTTTAAAGGTTTTGAAAATATCTAAACCCGCGCACACACTTATTGAAATTACCAGATTACCCTGCACACTTTGACAGATCAAGTGAAACAACTAACAGTCCGAGAAAATGAACTAGCAGCTTGAGAAAATACTCAAGCTGTTAGTTGAAAATTAAGCAACTGCTAATGAAACAGTGACTCCCCCTTAATCAAGCATATGTATAATTTTCATGGAATAATAGAGAATAAAGAAAAACAAATTAATCCATATTCACCATGCTAATATTTGATACTAGGAAGGTGAATCTTCCTACATCAAATGGTTTTGTAAATAGATCAGGTAACTGATCATCAGTATGAATTTTGATAACTTGGATTAATTTCTTCTCATTACAGTCCCTTATAAAATGAAATCTAATGTCTATATGCTTGGTTTTGGGAAATTTCATTGGATTTTGTACAATACAAATTGCACTTGAGTTGTCAATGTAAATGGGAGTGGATAGGAAATTCATACCATAGTCTCTCAGTTGATTTTGAATCCACATCACTTGGGAGCAGCAACTTGCAGCTGCTACATATTCTGCTTCAATAGATGAATTGGAGACAGTAGTTTGCTTTTTGCACTGCCAAGAGACCAATCTTGTTCCCAAATATTGACATCCACCGGTTGTGGATTTTCTATCAATGTTGCACCCTCCATAGTCACTGTCAGAATAGGCTGTTAATTCAAGAGGAGAGTCTTTAGGATACCAGAGACCCAAATGTGGTTGGCCTTTGAGATATCTAAAGATTCTCTTAACAGCAACCAGATGGGAGTCCTTTGGATAACATTGAAACCTGGCACAAACACAAACAACAAAATAATATCAGGTCTAGAAGATGTTAGATACATAAGAGATCCTATAAGGGATCTGTATAGATGAATGTCCACATCTATTCCATCTTTGTCTGTATGAAGCTGCTTGTGAGAATCCATTGGAGTACTTGCAACTTTGGTATCTTTGTACCCAAATTTTTCCAGTATGTCTTTAACATACTTTGATTGACTTATGAAGAGTCCTGTGGGCTTCTGTTTGACCTGCAATCCTAGAAAGAAGGTGAGTTCTCCCATTGAACTCATTTGAAACCTTTTGTGCATCAAATCCTCAAATTCTTTGCATAGACTGTCATTTGATGACCCAAAGATAATATCATCAACGTATATCTGTACAAGCAGAATCTCAGATTTGATGGACTTTGTGAACAATGTTTTGTCAAGAGTACCTCTCTTGAATCCATTCTGCAGAAGGTATGATGACAAAGTGTCATACCATGCTCTAGGGGCTTGGTGGAGTCCATAGAGGGCTTTGTCTAGTTTGTAGACTCTGTCTGGATACTTGTAGTCCTCAAATCTAGGAGGTTGACATACATAGACCTCTTCTTCAATTGTTCCATACAGAAAAGCAGACTTCACATCCATTTGATACACTTTAAACCCTTTGAAGCTTGCATAAGCTAGGAACAGTCTGATGGCTTCAATTCTTGCCACTGGAGCAAAGACAACGTCATAGTCTATTCCTTCCTCTTGAGTGTACCCTTGTGCTACTAGTCTTGCTTTGTTCTTGATCACTATCCCTCTCTCATCCTTCTTGTTTCTGAACACCCATCTTGTACCAATGGCTCTCTTACCTTTAGGAAGATCAACAAGTGTCCATACATTCTGAATCTTAAATTGTAGAAGCTCTTCCTGCATTGCCTCAATCCAAGATGAATCTTTCAAAGCTTTTGATGCCTTTTTAGGTTCTAGTTGAGACATGAAGCAGGCATGTTCAAATGCAGCTAGACTAAATTCAGAAACTGTTGGTTCAGCAGCAGTAGTCTCCTTTTGAACCATTGTCCTTGTTTGCACAGGTGTGCATGGATCACCCATTATTTGATTGAGGGGATGATACTTGTGAACCCAGAGTGTAGGCTCTCTATCTGTCTGGAATGAGGTTCCAAGATTTGTATCATCTCCATCAGGACCAGTTGATGGTTCAGCTTCTGGAACAGCTTGACTGGAATCTGAGACTGTTTCCCTTTGTGTTGGAGCTGTTCTCTCAGGACTTGGGATGTGCACTTCATTGTCTGGATTTGAATCATGTTGAGCATTCAAAATCCCTGGAGGGTCACAAGACAGAAGTGGTATAACTGTACACTCATCCCATTTATTTGAATCTGCAGCAGTTTGAAACTTTGTGCCAACAGCTTGATCATTTGTGCTACCAGCATGAGAATTTGCGTTGACAGCTTCAATCCTGTTTTGATCAGATTCTGCAGTATACTCAACAAAGCTCAGAGAATTTGTTAGTGAATCTAAATCAAACAACCAATCAGGACCAGTGCCTTTGACATTTATAGTATTTTCATTAAATTCAACATTGGCACTTTCTTCAATGGTTTTAGAAACACTGTTATACACTCTATAGGCTTTGCTTTGACTTGAGTATCCTACAAAGAAACTTTCTTCAGCCTTACTTTCAAACTTCCCTAAGTGAGTCTTAGTGTGAAGGATGGTACATGGACAGCCAAAAGACTTGAAAAAGGCTATTAAGGGTAGACTATTATGGAATAACTCATAAGGAGTTTTCCCTTGTGATTGAACAACCTGAACCCTATTTAGAACATAACAGGCTGTATTAACTGCTTCTGCCCAAAAGGTCATTGGCAGTTTTGAATCAACTAGCATAGTTCTAGCAGCCTCAATTAACGTTCTGTTCTTTCTTTCAGCTACACCATTTTGCTGTGGTAATCTTGGTGCACTATATTGCCTAGCAATACCTTTGGACTCACAAAAACTGTTTAGAATATGGTTTTTAAACTCAGTTCCATTGTCGGACCTTATCACCTTAACTTTTAAGTTGGATTGATTTTCTATCCTAAGAATAAATGACTTAACCAGCTCAACAGTTTCATCTTTAGACCTAAGAAAGTAAACCAAAGTAAATCTGGTGAAATCATCAACAATGACTAAACAGTAAGCCCTTTTATTCAAACTTAAAACAGATGTTGGACAAAATAAATCCATATGAATCAGATGAAGAGCAGATGAGATTGTATTTATTTCTTTGGCCTTATGAGTAGTTTTGTGTTGCTTGCCTTTAAGGCATGCTACACAATGATCATCACATATGAACTCCTTTTGTGGTAAACCTCTTACCAAGTTCTTTTTGACTAAAACATTCATGGATTTGAAGTTCATGTGACACATCCTTCTGTGCCAAAGAGCAGACTCATTGGATGATGCTTTGGATATCAAACAGCTTAAAGTACTTGATTTGGATAAAAGTTCTGTGTCCAAACAGTATACATTGTCCTTTCTTGGTGTTCTTAGTAAAACAAGATTTTCAGGAATTGTAAAATCTTTTGAAAGGACAACGCACTCAGAATCTGTAAACAGAACAATATTTTGTTTGTCACAGATTTGAGACACACTTAATAAGTTGTACTTAAGTTGTTCAACATACAAAACATCATTGAAAATCATGTTGCCTGCAATAACAGTACCTTTACCTGTAACCTTACCTCCTTTAGAGTTTCCTGTAAATGCAACAAACCCGCCTTCAAAGCCTTTGAAATTTGACAAGCACTCAGAATTGCCTGTCATGTGCCTAGAGCATCCACTGTCCAAATGCCACTTGTTTTATGAGGTGACCTGTGGTTGCCCTGCACAAATAAAAGCTTAGTTAGTAGTGGAGTAAACCCAAACCAAGTTGGTTTTGGGTTGTCCTTGTGCATTAACATAACTAAATACTATCTTTGATTTCTTATACTTAGTGAGATCCACTGATGGATTTTGTGGAGAGTACTTAGTTATCACATGAGGTATCCAGGTGTTTTGGCCATCCTTTTCAATACCAGTCTCAGATGATCCATTACCAGTCCCAATTTTGAGCCTAGCAGTCTGAACTGAGTCTGTAGTGCTAACAGCCTGAGAATTTGCACTAGCAGTCTCAACTTAGACTTGGAAGTTTCAACATTTGTATCAGCAGGTTCACCTGAGTTTTTACCTTTAACACACAATATTTGTTTAAAATTTAATTTTGGTTTAGCTAAAACTTGTTTTTGGTGTGTGGACTGTTTCTTATTTACTTTTGAGAACCTGTGATCAACTGTAATCTTTGGAACTGATGCAGTAGGAGATTTGGTCTTTGAATTTTTTGAATTTTGAGAGTTTGTCCTTTTATGAATCACAGTCTGTTTTGCAACAGATTGTTTATAAAAGCAATCCCTGGCCAAGTGATTTTTCCTGCCACAATGGAAACATTTTTTGACTGTTTGGAATGGAGAACCAGTTTTATTGGATAATATCTGGTTCTTGTTTCTTTGATTTCCCCTTACTTGCTGTTGTTTGGGAAACTTTTGGACACCAAGCTTTTGGCATGTGCAGATTGGAACATTTTTACCCTTTTTATTATTCTTTGATGAAGATGCAGTATTATAGTTAGAAGGGACAGAAACCTGTGGAGCAGCATTGCATACACTCATCTTCTCCTTTCCTTTCTTATTGGGGATTTGGATTTCTATAGGTGCACTCATTGTTTTGTGTTCTTTCTCAACTGCTGTGCACTCACAGTCTCTATTTTGAATCAGATCTTCTTTAGATTCAGGACTGTTTTCAAGGATAGGATCTACAGTGGTCATACACTCATCTAATGGTTCATTAACAAGCCTATCAGCAACTTCACTCATTGGATGAATGTATTTGTTGTTGTATGGAGGTGGAGTGGCTTTGTATCCTATACCTTCTTTGGGATTGAGCTGAGATTTTACCCAATCTTTAAATTGGACTTCCATTAGATGTTCCAGCTTTTGATTTGCCAATTTGAAGTTTCCTAGATCTATATTGACAGATTCTAGTTTCTTATTAGCCTCTAACACCTTTTGTTCAGTCTCATCTAATTTTTTATTTAGGGATTCTATTTTCTTATTCAGCTCCTTTTTCTCCCACTCATGATATGTTCTATCATGTCCCATCTGAATTTCATTATCCTTGTAGTCATTGATCTGTTTTTCAAGATCCTCTATGGCCTGCATGTATTCATATCGCCTTTCTTCCATCTTACCTAGAGTTTTACACATGCTCTCATTATGATCTCTGTACTTTTTAACCATATTTTTGCATGTTTGAGAGCAGAGTTTAGAATTTACCTCAGATGGTAGTTCAGTGGAAGTGACATTTGATGTTTCTGCCATTAGAGCTTGATTTTGAAACTCTTCCTCTGTCTGATCACTCCAGTCAAACACATTGTCTTCTTGAGAGACAAGTGGTTGTGATGATGAAGCCTGATTAGTCTGCTGAGGTCTTGATGGCTGTTGACCTTGAGATCTGCATTCTCTGGCAAAGTGGCCAAGCTTGTGACATTTAAAGCACTCAACTTTTGACTTATCAAAAGCTGGTTTGCCTTCTGCTCTGGCTTGAATGTTGGATCTGCCAGTTCGTTTCAAAAACCTTTTGGCCCTCATGGTCAGCATTGCATGTTGCCATTTCAGATCCATCTCTTCTAGGTCATCCGGATGAATCTGTTCTAGATCTTCAGCATTTAGAGCAAACAGTCCATCATTGGCAACAAAAGCTTCATAGGGAGCTTCAGTAGAGTTACCATCACCACCTGAAGAGGAATCACAGCAATTAGATTTTTCATATGACAGAAGAGCAGTGTTGTGATTATAAGAAAGAGATTTCTGTTTAGTGTCAATCTCAGTCTCAAACACTCTCAGACTGTTGTACAGATCATCCAGCTCTATTTACATCAAGAGTGTCTTTTGTTCACCATTGAGCAGCATAAACTGTCCACTCTTCACCAAGAGATCTAAGGAATTTTTTGTTGACTTCATCTTGATCCAGGCAGACTTTTGCATTCTCCAATTCACTTATCAGTTTGTTGAACCTGTCAAAGATTTGAGTAAGGTTGTCATTCTTGCCACCAGAAAAGTTCTCATACTGCTATTTCAAAAGATCCTTTTGATTTCTCTTGGTACTGGCATTCCCAGCAAATCGTTTCTCTAAAGCAATCCAAAGAGAATGAGCAGTATAAAACTTTTTAAACTGATGTTGATAAGCATTAGGAATGGCTATTCTAGCCTTTCTTTCAAGTTCAGTTTTTGGAGGAGTTTTGATAGGTTTGCCATCAGCATCAAGTTCAGGATCAACTGCAGGAGGAAATTCAACAGCTTCCCATATGGCATAATCAATGAATTTAATATGCTGTTGAATCCTGAGTTTCCACATCTCAAACTCAGTGGGCTTGAGCATAGGCACTTTGAGTCCTTGCGCAGATCCACTACTGCTATTTTCAAATTCCATTGCAGAAAATAAAAATTTTTTTTAAAAGAAAGCTTCTGACTTTGAAAACAAAGAACGACCTGTCTCTGATACCACTTGTCAGGATCTAAATATTGCTACCTAAGATTAACTGATTTGAATTGATCAGAGTATAAACCAATAATCTTGTATAGAATCAATGTCCAATTAAGAAGTTTGCGGAATAACACTTAATTGTTTTTAAGAAAAACTTTCGGAATCAAACACAAATAAATATAATTGAATAGACAAAGTTGCTTGTATTGCTAAAATCAATGATTACAATCACCTCTAATCTGTTTGATTAGACGAAGAACACAAATTGTTCTTAGGGTTTTACAACCTTAGAGGCTGCTGAAAACTTAAACAAAAAGCAATTACAAACTTGAACGTGCAGATCCTTGTTACAATAGAAAAACCTATTCTATGTATTTATAATGCTTTCTGATTTGTTTCCTTGAAGGACTCTGACTTCTCTGATAGTAGATATGCTGGAATCTTCGTGTAAATATCTCTTCCTGAATATCAGCACTTTCTGTTTATGAAACTGTTGAGCAGCTTGAATCACTGAGCAGCTTGAACAGAGCAACTTGAATGATTTTACTCTGGCAGCTTGAACTTTTATACTAGCAGCTCGAACTTCTTCAACTAACAGCATGAACTTTGTACTTACAAGGAAAATCTACTAACAGTTTGAGAAATCTAACTAACAGTTTGAACTACTTAGAATATTTCTCAACATACTTTTGCAATAAAACAGTGAAGAACTTTTGGTTTTTCAAAATTTCAGAAAATCAACAGATCTTTTTCTGTGTTTGATGAATCAAAACAAAATTACATTCAATTCAATCGACTTCCTATCCTTTTCCTTCGATCCAATTTTCAGAATCATTAAGCAACAGGATAAAAACCATTGTTGATTTTTATATTTTTCGAAAATTTTTTTGTCAAGAACAGTTCTCGAAAAAATTTCAATTTCAGATCAAAAATCAGCCTAGAAGCTCTGATACCAATTTTAAGTTATGAATCCTATCAAACAATCAACAACTACGATAATTAATCAAGAACAGGAACAGTTATACTAACCGAATGATTAGATTGATGACTGAAATGATTACACAGGAGAATGAGAAGTTTCTAACACTGTTGCCCTAATTCTCTGAATTCCGTGCGTATACAAAAATGCAAATTGTCAGATCTAATCTACTATTACAAAGTCAACCTACTATTTATATACTTTTTACAACTATGAACTAATTACAAAATATACCCTAGACTTTGTATTTCATCAACAAAACAAATTACAACAATATACAAGAGTCTCATGACCCTAAAAGTATACTCCCTACGACCAGCTATAGCATCACATACGTGAATAAAAGTTGTACCTTAATTGTCTTGTCATCGCCAAAGGTGATAATACAAAGCTGCTGTAACAACCGTCACAAAATAAGGTTAGCATTTATAGCTAAATCAATAGTCATTAGTAATTAATCAAAGTGATTAACAAACTTCATAAGGAAATTTATTACAATTAGAAACAATTTCATCGGTAAGATGAAACGGAAAAATAATTAATCTGATCGATTTACGATATGATGAATTAATTCAATTAAGTGCATAATTAAATTAAGATTAGTGACACTAATCATGCATTAACAAACTTATATAACTTTAATTGTGCAATACTAAAACAATTCATTAAACTAGTGTATTCATAAGTATTTATAAAATTACAAAAAAAGGAAAATACAACAAAACATTTTAAATACTTTTATACAAAAAAAAATGAAAATACCTTGGAAATACCTCACAAGGCCGGCCACTAGCTAGTACAACTAGCTTTTGACTATTTTTTTTATTACAAAACTCCATACACAATCACAATCACATCTTCTTCACTATCGTCTTTCATTTCAACCAATATTTCACTCAACCTCCACTCTTTTCATCATTTTACTCACTTTTCCTCTTCTTTAAATAGAGGACTCACTTCCTTTCATTCCTCACACCATTGCAAGAGCAAATCACTCTCTTCTTACCTCTCTCAAATCCGGCCCAAGCACCACAAAAACACCAACAACAACAAGTTTCATTAAAAGTCAAGTTTATAAACAACTAGTTTTGTTTTAAAGTTTGTTTCTTCAAATATGTTTATAAATATATAAACACATAATGTAAGCATGGATGTTTTGAAAACAAGTTATACAAAGGTGTTTCATAAGCTTTTAGATATGTGGTTTTTGAATAAACAACAAGAATCACAAGTTGTTTCAAGGTTATGAAATTCGGATTTTCGGCCGAAATATTACATCAACTTTGAAAAATCATAACTATTTCAAAACTTAACGAAATGAGTTGATTCTTGTTTCATAATTTACATATATGTCTTAACTAAGTATCTGGAGATTTTCGTAATTTAATTCGGAGTTTTGGACCCCCAAATACTATTTGGAAACTGAAAGGTCTAACAGCTCAAATATGGCCAACATAGGGTTTTTAATGAGCCTTTTCCCTAACCTAAAAACCTCGAACAATGACCGTTCTTATCTTGAAAAATTCATTATATATATTAGTTTTATGACTATGAATATCAAAGCCCAAATCATTTTGGAGCTTGGTCAAAACCAGCCTCAAAGTAATATGAAAAACCACGACAAAACCTGGAAAATTTTTTATATATATACTTGAACTTTTAAGTGGGTTTTATTCATGGACTTGTTAAGTTGGCTGATTTAACATATAAACCCTCATACATGCATATTATCATTTATGGAAATTATTAAGTCCCTCATATCGTCTAGGACTCAATTAAATACATCAGGTTTCATCAAAGTCATCAATGCAATCTCCAATTTACTCTCGTTTTTGCCATCATTTACGGTGAGTTTTGATAGCCCCATTATTAATTGTTCGTATTATTTTTGGGTGAGAATACATGTTCAACTTTTATTTTATATGTACACAAGTTCTTGAATCATTTTTCGTATTACATAAGATTGTTACTTCACCACCGCCCTCAATCATAACCGTTAATTACTACGTACGTAAAGGTGAAGATTGTGGATAGATCTATTTGAGAGGCCCCCATCTGGGTTGCTCGCACCAATTGTAAACGAATGCATAATTATTTGACAAATCTTTGTAATATAGTGTGGATACCACAAGCGCACTCAAATGTTAAGTTTCGGGGTCATGAGGCTTATGGTAATACTTAAACTATATGATTCCCTTTTGTTTTACAACTCACTTAAATCTTGTGTTTTGCATACAATGTCTTACATATCGAGTAAACCTATGAGCTCACCGACTTTATGTTGACGTATTTAGCATGTTTTTCTTAGGACCTTAAGAGCTACTTTCCGCACTCACAGCTATTTTTCAAGCTTTTGGGAATCACGAAGCATTTTATAAACAAACTTGGAGATTTATTTGCATAACTAGTTGATTACTTATTATTGTTCATGTAATTTAATCTTCATTATTCGTGAACTCATTTATGTCAAATTGTAAACACTATTTATCATTAATGTATTTCGATAACGTCCTATTCAGAGGTCGTTCATTATGATTGTGACTTTGTTTCCACGACGTCACCCCTCATCGCCAAGCGGGGTTTCGGGGTGTGACAGCTGCTTATTTGGATGAGCAAAAGCAATATCGTTTATAGCAAAACCACCGAAACAGGAATCATATTTCTCTCCATTTTATAAGTCTCGGTTGTATGCATGACGTGTGTGTTGTGAAGTATGAATCAGAAAAAGAACCATAACAATTATATGTATGTGTATTGAGTGTTAAAATCAGAAACTAGCACTCTACAGTAGCAGCCTTAAATTCTTTTCTTTCATAAATTGAGTCTATGTGTGTGTGTGCAGCATGTATATATATATATATATATATATATATATATATTTATATATATATATATAACAAAAGCAATGACGGCAACCATTTGAGTACGTCTTTTCTATATATATAATTCAAGGACAGCAACTATATATATATAGATATATCAATGTCAGTTATGATAAACTAGAAGCTACAGTCCCTTTTTATTTTCATAATCTTGATTATCATTGAAACCAAACAATAATTCACAATATAAACTAAATTAAATATCATATTGTCATGGGCACATAGTATGATCAAATTAATAGATAAAGCAACTTACTCCCTATTTAAATCAATACAAAGCATTTTAACGAATCTTTTCATATAAATGACATATGCGTTTGAAATATGTGAGAAATTGTTACATGTGTGTTCTTGAATGATTATATGTATATAATTATATGCTTAAATATAATTAAGTGGCCATTGGCCAATCTTAATTGTATTTAAAAGCTACAATACACTTAGCAATAATACTTATACAAGATCCTTGATTTTAAGCTAGTTTAATTAATTTGCTATTTACTCTGTAATGTTAAATTACAGACACTTCACTGCACGCCAGATATTAAATTAAAGTGTATAATTCGGTTATGAGTCAAAGTTAAATGCCAGAATATATTAAAGCTTATTTAAAGAGTCAGCCTTCAAAAATAGTGCCAAGCCGAAATTAAATTCTAGATAAGTCTGTGCAAGCATTTCAGAGCATTATAAAGCCATAGAAAACCTAGTGCAAGCATTAACAGTACTGTGAGTAACAGTTATTCATGTTTACATGTATATTATGTAATTGAGACATACTTTGCTTCTATATGCCTTCTTTGACCTTCAATAGAGCTTATGTGAGTGAATGCGAACATTTGTTTAAGCGTTTCTTTCTGCATTTCATAAGCATTATACATTACTGCAAGCAACTCTGATGCTCATCACTATCCCAAGAATTTTTGAGGGTAGCTAGCCCCATATCACAGACTGATCATCGGAAGCGGTGACCCTAGTGGTAGCATTTCCTTTTCAGCATTTAATGTCTCAATTTGTGCAAGCATTCACTCTGGTACAAGCAGTTACAAGCAAGCAAGCATGATATTTGAGCAGTCTTTATAGGCATAACTATTTTAGCCACATATCTTACACGCATCATGAATTTTTGTTATCTCACTAAGCAGTTAGCTTACAATTGCTATTCAAATTTTACAGGCAAAGGTAAAGAGAAAGTTGGACCATTTGCTTAGTTCTATATTCTGAACAACCCAGAGGACTTTAGCTCACTATTCAGCTTGTGGTACAGATTTGTGATGCCTTGGGATCTGGGTAGCTGTTTTTTTATTATTATTGTGAGGTAATAGCACTTAGTATTGTAACCTTGTAGCACATGTAGTGCATGACTTTATTGTAATAATTTATATTGATTTACGCAAGCCTTAGACTTCACGTGATTAATATAGTAATTGTTATTTATTCCTGGGATTATGCAAGCATGCTTAAAGCAAGTATGTGACAGGATAGTATCAGAGCAATAGTTTGAGGGATTCAAGTGTTAGTAATAACAATTGGACTCAATCTTTTAAGCAAAGTACTTAGCTTCGAATATCCAGGCTTTAACTTGAACTGAGATAAGCGATGACTTTGCTTTAGGAACTAGGCATATTTGGCAGAATAGGAGTAAACTGATTCTTATGCAAGCACTATTTATTCTATTTTAGAATAAATCTGGATCTAGTGAAGGAGCTGGAGATGGACTCTGTAACATCCGGCACTAAACCAGGTTAGCAACAAAGCCCTAATCTGTATTTAATAAGCCAATTATAAGCTAATCAGTGGTCATTAGAAATTAATCAAGTGATTAACAAGGTTTATTAGAAAATTCAACTCAATTAGAATCAAATTCATCGGTCCGATGAATCGGGAAATCAATTAATCCGATCAACTTACGATATGAAAGATTAATTCAACTAAGTACATAATTAAATTATGATTAGTGACACTAATCATACACTAATACAATTACTTAACATTAATTATGCAAGACTAAAACAATTCATTAAAACAATGCATCCAAAAGTATTTATGAATTTACAAAAAAAGGGAAATACAAGAATACATTTCTAAATACTTTTATACAAAAAAAAAAAAAGAAAAAAGAAAAAAACAAATACACTATATAGGCCGGCCAAGTAAAGGACCTATGAAATAATTTTTTACTCAACATTTCTACATCAAATCCTCCTCTTTCCTTTCATCCAAGATTTTACAACTATTTTCATCATTTCACCACCTTTTTCACCTCTATAAATAGGACCCCAACTTCATCTCATTCTTCAAACCTTCACAACACAAAAATCTCCTTCTTTTCTTCCTCTCAAAACCGGCCAAAGAGTGCCCAAGAACACCAACACTTGCAACTTTGTGTTCTTCTAATATTTCAAGAGTTTTGGTGAAAAGTCTTGCAAGGATTTCAACTTCTACTCATTTTCATTCCTATAATACATCAAAGTTAGTAAATACTAGCTTATATCATCTTACATTTATGTTTATATAAGTGTTGCATAATATATATAATCACCAACAATTTTGTTGACGTATTTTAGCGTGTATTTTCAGGAAATTAAGGCAAGTCCATCACATTTGTAGTATTTTCAAGCTTCCGCATTTAAGGAGTCGCACTCAGTTTCAAACCGTCGGTGATTTATTTGCATTATTTTGGATGATTTAATTATGTATTTAAATCTCTGTACCTTGTGAACTTCTCTTTATCATTTTGGGTTATGTAAAACATTATATCTTTTAAAGTTATACCGATGTATTTTTGAAAACGTCCATATAGTGGTCGTTCGTTATGATTATGGTTATGCTTCCGCGACGTCACGGTTCGTTGCCAACCGGGGTAACGGGGTGTGACAGACTGGTATCAGAGCAATAGTTATAGTGAACTAGGTTGCATTAGTACCCTAGACTATAACTGCACTTAAGTTTTACTGGTTTTAAAAATATTTTATAACTAACTAAAAGACTATGAATGGACCTTGATAGCAGAAAACATGTCCCACCCAGAGACCATCATCTTGTCAGATTCAGAGGATGAGTACACCCCTACGAGCCCCGCAGTCACTGAGGTTATCACTGAAGGAGAACCATCTGAAGAAGACCCCTCCGAAGAACCAATGGAGGAGTCAGAAGAGGAACCGATGGAAGAAGATGATGACAAAGAGGATCCACCGCCCCCAGCGGTCCCCGCCCGCATTCCATACGACCCGGCAGAGCCATCATTTAAGCCATATCGGCCCTAAAATGTTGTATACACCCCGAAAGCGGGTGATCACGCCGAGACAGGAGACTATTCCCATCTCGACCCCCCAACCAAATCCTCCACCCCCACACCGACGTGTAGACGCCCGGCGATAGGGCTAGATACCTGAAACCCTCCGTGAAAGGAGGCAAGAGGAAGGAACCCCTTCCTACTTTTAGATCGGAGGACCATCCTGTGCACCTATCCCGTCACTCACTCAAGAACCCGCCGAACAGACCATACCACTCTTGGTAGCATGGTCTTCCAGGCATGATCTCCAACTTCGGTTGCCTAACCAAGACATTGGAGAGATGACCGCTCGTTTAGAGCGGGAGGAGTTACAAAACTCCAACATATACTGGGCCAATCTGCACGCCCTCGCCATTCAGTAGGACGGACTGAACGAGCTCCGGCCACGATTAGCCGAGTGTGAGGCCCGCAACGAGGAGCTGGCACAGCGCCTCAATGCTTTAGAAAAGGGAGAGACCCCTGATCTCTCCCGCACTTAGTACCCCCTCCTCTATCTTTGTAATATTAGGAAATTAATATGTAATAGTGTAGGACTAAAATTTTCGGGTAATAACCCGCCCCAATGTAAGAAAATTATGAATGATTAATGAAAATTGCAAGTTATTTATGAAATTGTGTTTGATGATTATAGTGTTGTACCTTAAGAATAATTTACATCTTTAAGATTCAACTTCTTACACTATGTTATTTTCTTTAAACTTTAAGATAATGTCGCCGAGACGAGTTATGAACGCCGCAGAAATTGTGGAACTAGTTGCATAAAGAGTGGCTGCTGCTATAGCCACTTACGAGACCAATGGAAACAGTTCAGCTAATGGAGATGGTGGTGCTAGCCACACCACGGGAGGAACTGAAACCCACCCAAAGGGTTGTGGAATTAAGGGGTTTTTGAGCTGCAAGCCCCGATACTTCAATGGAATTGAAGGAGCCGTTGGATTAGTACGGTGGTTCGAAAAGTTGGACTCTGTCTTCCGTGTTAGCGGATGCATTGAAGGAGAAAAGGTGAAGTTCGCTACCCACACCCTAAAAGACAGCGCCTTGACATGGTGGAACTCGTATACCCAGTCTGTGGGGATTGATGTAGCTTACCAACTCGCCTGGACCAAGTTGAAACAAATGATGACCGACGAGTATTGCCCAAGGAATGAGTTACAGAAGATGGAGTCAGAGTTTTGGAATCTGGCAATGAAGGGAACGGATGTAGCCGGGTACACCAACCGATTCCACGAACTGAGTATTCTGTGCCCTCAGATGGTGACCCCTGAATACAAGAAAATAGAGCGTTACATTTGGGGACTCGCTCCTCAAATTCAAGGAAATGTCACTGCCACCAACCCATCCACCATACAGGATGCCATCAGAATGGCCAACAACCTCATGGATCAAGTGTCCCGAAGAAATGAAGCAAAGGCCGGGGAAAACAAGAGAAAGTGGGAGGACAAGTCAGGGAGGAATACGTGCTCGCAACCCTAGAAGCCCGAGGCCATCAAGGCTTATGTAGCAGGAACTGAGTCAAGGAAGGGCTACACAGGTACCAAGCCTCTCTGCACCGAATGCACCTTTCATCACAACAAGGGTCCCTGCCCAACCCCTTGTGGAAAATGCAAACGTATTGGCCATGTGGCCAAAGACTGTAAATTTGGAACCCCAGGTGTCAACGGCAGCAATCAAAGAGGCTGCTATGATTGTGGAGCTGCTGGGCACTTCAAGAGTGAGTGCCCGAAGTTGAGAAACAGTGGAGGAGCTCAAGGGAGAGCTTTTGTGTTAGGAGCAGGTGACGCTCGTCAGGATCCCCATGTGGTATCAGGTACGTTTCTTCTAAATGGCATTTACGCTTACGTAGTCTTTGATACTGGGGCTGATAAGAGCTTTATATCTGATAATTTTAGTAAGCAATTGAATGCCACTCCTTTTCCCTTAGACAACTCTTATACTATAGAACTGGCTGACGACAAAATAATAGAGGCAAGTAGTATTATTAAGGAATGCACACTGAAGCTGGCGGATCATCCCTTTAAGATAGACTTGATGCCTATAGAACTCGGTAGTTTTGATGTAGTAATTGGTATGGATTGGTTGTCACACAACCAGGCCGAGATTTTGTGCGGTAAGAAAGTGGTACGGATACCACTCCACAAGAAAAAGGTCCTAACAGTCCAAGGGGAAAGAAAGAACCGACAGCTGAATGTCATATCCGGCCTAAGAACATTAAAGTGCCTTAGGAAAGGTTGTCATGCAATACTGGTACAAATTGCAGAAAAAGAGTCGGAGGAGAAGCGACTCGAGGATATTCCAGTGGTTTGTGACTATCCGAAGGTTTTCCCGAAAGATTTGCCTGGGCTTCCGCCAGCTAGGCAAGTGGAGTTTCAAATCGATTTGGTGCAGGGAGCTGCACCCGTCGCAAGAGCCCCATACAGACTCGCTCCTTCTGAAATGCAAGAGCTATCTAGTCAATTACAAGAGTTGATGGATAAAGGATTCATTCGACCAAGTTCCTCACCTTGGGGAGCTCCGGTCTTGTTCGTGAAAAAGAAAGACGGATCCTTCAGAATGTGCATAGAATACCGAGAGCTAAACAAGTTGACAGTAAAGAACTGCTACCCCCTTCCCAGAATTGACGACCTGTTTGACCAATTACAGGGATCTAGCTTCTACTCTAAGATTGATTTGCGATCCGGTTATCATTAAGTAAAGGTTCGGGAAGAAGACATTCCCAAGACAGCATTCAGAACTCGTTACGGACATTACGAATTCCAGGTAATGCCATTCAGGTTTGACCAACGCACTAGCCGTATTCAGGGACCTCATGAATCGAGTGTGTAAACCGTATCTGGACAAATTTGTAATAGTGTTCATAGACGATATTCTCATCTATTCTACAAAGAAGGAGGAACACGAACAACATCTCAACCTGATCTTGGAGTTGTTAGAGAAGGAACAGTTATACGCCAAATTTTCAAAATGTGAATTTTGGTTGCGAGAAGTTAAATTCCTTGGACATGAGATCAACAGCCAGGGAATCCAAGTTGATTCATCAAAAATCGAGGCCATAAAGAACTGGGCAACTCCTAGAACTCCCACGGAAATCCGCCAATTTCTAGAACTTGCCGGTTATTATAGGCGATTTATTGAAAACTTCTCGAAGATAGCAGGTTCCCTAACAGAGTTGACTCGGAAGGATGTAAAATATGTCTGGGGTGAAGAGCAACAAAAGGCATTTCAACAGTTAAAGCAAAGATTGTGTAGTGCACCAATTCTGTCCGAAATTGCAACATGTGTGTTCTTGAATGATTATATGTGTATAATTATATGCTTAAACATAATTAAGTGGCCATTGGCCAAACTTAATTTTATTTAAAAGCTACAGTACACTTAGCAATAATACTTATCCAATATCCTTGATTTTAAGCAAGTTTGATTAATTTGCTATGTACTCTGTAATGTTAAATTACAGACACTTCACTGCATGCCAGATATTAAATTAAAGCAAATAATTCGGTTATGAGTCAAAGCTAAATGCCATAATATATTAAATCTTAATTAAAGAGTCAGCCTTCTGAAATAAAGCCAAGCCAGAATTAATGTCTAGATAAGTCAGTGCAAGCCGGATGTGTGAGTAATAGTTATTCATGTTTACATGTATTTTATGTAATTGAGACATAATTTTCTTCTATATGCCTTCTTTGACCTTCAATAAAGCTTATGTGAGTGAAGGCGAACACTGAGGTACAGGCGGTGCCCAGCTTAGCCAGATCTCACATCTGACCTATTAATATGCATAAGTTTACTGCTATCTGCTTATCTTTCAGCATATTATTCAACAAAAATTGTTTAAGCGTTTCTTTGTGCATTTCATAAGCATTATACATTACTGCAAGCAACTCTGATGCTCCCCAATATCCCAAGCATTTATGCGGGTAGCTAGCCCCGTATCACCAACTGATCAACGGAAGTGGTAACCCTAGCGAATGGGATTTGGATTAGAGAAGCCAAGTCGGAGTAGCATTCCCTTTTCATCGTGCAATGTCTTAATTTGTGCAAGCATTCACTCTGGTATATATGCATTTACAAGCAAGCAAGCATGATATTTGAGCAGCCCTTATAGGCAAAACTGTTTTAGCCACATATCTTACATGCATCATGAATTTTTGTTATCTCATTAAGCATTTAGCTTACAATTGCTACTCAAATTTTACAGGCAAAGGTAAAGAGCAAGCTGGACCATCTGCTTAGGTCTATATTCTGAACGTCCTAGAGGACTTTAGCTCACTATTCAGCTTGTGGTATAGCTTTGTGATGCCTTGGGATCTGGGTAGCTGCTTTTATTAATATTGTGATGTAATACCACTTAGTATTGTAACCTTGTAACTCATGTAGTGCATGACTTTATTGTAATACTTTATTTAGATTTATGCAAGCCTTAGGCTTAATGTGATTAATACAGCAATTGTTATTTATTCCTGGGATTATGCAAGCATGCTTAAAGCAAGGATGAGGCAATATGTTATTGTTTAATTCATGTCGAACTAAGTCTATGCATGACTATGTCTATGTCATTGTATACTCTGATGTCTGCCCATGTTGTCTTACTGGTAGCTAGCCAGTACGTGGTTGATGCCCACATATTAAAGTGTGTGTGTGGGAATAGACATCATCCTGTCTTTATGTCTTATCCCACAATGTCCGGTTGATAGCGACATCCAAAAGTCAAAATCATGCTTAAAGTCGAAAGTCTAAAGTCTAAAGTCTCCACTTTAAATGTCATTGCATGCTAACTGTTAAATCTATAAACTCACTAAGCCCAACGGTTACAGTTGTTGTTGAATCCTTTTACAGGAAAAGACAAAGGGAAAAGTCCAGCCAAACCAAGTAATTAAGAAATACAAGCCCAAATTTGAAGTCACTAGACCACTATTAAATCTGCAATTGGTACTGATTGAAGACAATTATGATGGTGGTTTAGGTAGAAGCAGTGCTTATATTGTGGTTATGTATTAGATTAGTGTCCTTATACCTTTAATAGTAAAATTTTAAATTTGTTGTAAGCTTATCCTTACTTTGTAAGTTAATTCTGCACAGTCTTTATAATAATCTATCTTAGTTGTCATTATTACTGTGTTGATACTTAAGACCTAATAATTAAGACTCCTCCATAAGGACGGGCCTTACATCTTAAACGTTTTATTGAGTTTCTTATTCGAGGAATATTGCATGTAAATGATAAAATTCCAAAAAGGGCCAACTCACAAAAATGCCACGATCATATCATGATGAGTTATACAACAATTGAGATGATCTGAATGTAAATATTCTTCCAATCCCTGACTCAATATTGAGGTATGCTGATGCAAGTGTTAAGAGTGTGAGGATATATCGCATAGGTCATGCTGCAGTGGACCCTCAAGAGCCGAGGCCTCCTACCCAAGGAGTCATCCCTAGTGTGGTTCAGCAACATGGGATTGCTGGAAAATTTAGAGAGGGGTGGTGAGGGGGTTGAGAGAGAGGATTCGGAAATAACGTTATATGATGTTAGAGGAGATGACGGAGGTAATGGTGATGATGGGGATGATGATGAAACTGGCACTGATGTTGAACTATATCGCCTAATGAGAAAGAGCGCGACCATGGAGGGTGTTATGAGTGAGTGTGTGCTACCAACCCAAGAAATTATGGAAGCCACAAACACTATTGGCTCTCCTTTGAATGTAAACATTGAAGAATCCAATATTGCATCGGTGAGTGCACACCTCCTTAGCCACACATCATTTTCTCAACAAAAGGATGTTTTATTTTCTCAGGGGGATTATCCATATACACTATCCCGGGATCATTTGGATCATGTGGCTATTGAAGTGACTATACAGTTGTGCTAGTGTATGACCTTCATTTCTGCAATGTTTATAGAGCCAACATACACTTCTATGACACCAGAGTCGGTTGCATGTGTTGCAACAAGTACAAGTGAACTTAGTGTGCCTGTTAGAATACCTATAGTGTCGGTTGCATCCGTTGCACCATCACCAGGATTGGGTAGAAGTCCTACCCGAGCTACAACATTGCCAACCCAGAGCGTAGGCCACACAGAGGTTCTTTTTAGAAGTCCACTTTTGTGAAAACTGGTAATCTTAGTGACCCAGGTGTTAATTCATTACCATTTGTTACAAATGAGACTTTGACTGTAGCTATATAAGGAGTCAATCAGAACATGAATAATCAGTTTGAGGTGTTGATGGAACAGATGTTGAGAATGCAAAGACTATTGAAAGGAAAGGCACTACTACAGAGCCTGAACCTGAAAAGTTTGATTCTAATACCGAATTGAGAAGTTATTGCGAATATCAGATTTCTAAGTTGAATGAAAGATTGTAAGGTTTAGAAGCTATCGTGGTCCATGCTTTGGGTGCTTCATCAGAACGTTTTTCAAAGCTAGAAGAAACTTGTAAATCTCAAGCCTCTGGTCTAAAAATAAAACATTATGATCATGACTCCGATGATGATCCTCATGAGGGGGAGAAGAGGAGGAGGCTAGATGATTTAAATAAACAGATGGTCGTGTATGAAGCCAAGCAGACCGATGAAAATGTCTTTGAAACTGGTGGAGCTACAACAGATGAACCAGTTGCTTCTCAACGTGGTTTGGGAATGATTCTATACAAAGATGTTCCAGATTCGGTGAGTATGTAATCTGGCTTCGAAATCAATTTTGAAGAGTATGGTGATTTAGATATAGAAGATGAGACGATTCTGGTTGAAGGAGTTAAAGAAGAGATTAAGGTATCTGAGGTTGCATTTGAAAAGTTTGAATTTTCAAAATCATCGATGATGGCTGAGAGAATAGTTGAGGAGGAAGAGTTGGTTGAGGATATTCTAAAAGATAATGTACTAGAAATTGAACAAATACCAACGGTTGAAAAGCCTGCGGCTACTGAGTATGACGATATGTTGTCTCAGTTGTTTGGTCTTTAGTACAATCCTGAGAGTAGAAAATTAATGAAGACGATATCTAGGTATGATGTTACCCACAAGAAGTATGTAATTATGAACGTTGTAGAAGAATAGGAAGTACCTTTAATCTTCATGGGAGAAACAGAATTAGTTTAAAAAGTTAATGTTTCGGATGAAGAATTAATGGATAAGTTTTTCAATGAGTTTATTTTGGCAGATGAGTTAGATAGTGAGTAGAGTTTGAGGATAGCAGTGCAGGGAAATTTGAAATAGGAGATTGATGATATGCTGAGCTTATTGGATAAGGAGGAGTTGAATAACAAGATGAACAAAGATAAGAAGCTGAAACAGACAAAACATCAAAATGAAGAGTAAGACAAGAAAAGAAATTACTTGCCGTTTTTGGAGGATTTATTAGCCAAATTTTTTTTTTGTAAGAAGCAAGCTCCGTTAACGTTTTTGAGGCTGTTTAGAGTAATAGAGCCTAATAGGCCATATCTTGTTAACTATGCAAATTTTTTGCACAACAAAGCTCAACTGATCTATAAAGTAAGATTTTGGGAAAGGATTGTGGAGTTGAAAAGAATAGATAAGGACTGATTTGTCAATGTTTTCTATCTGGTGTTTACTGTTCTCCAGACTGATAAGAAAATCTACAAATTCAGTGAAGCAGACTTCTTCCATGTGTTCATTGAAGATACTGGAGATCTGTTTGACGAATTATGTAGAAAGAAAAGAGAAGAGAACTGCAAATTCGTTCTCAAGGTCGTCTTCCACTTCATGCACACTAAAATGGTTTTGATGTCAATTCAAGATATTCAGATTGGAGTGGAAACAAGCATGAGACAAATAAATATGGCGGCTCCTAGAAGAGAAGTTAAAGACATTAAGTGATATAAAGAGTTTCAAGTGATTATAGATCATATACTGTGTGTCATCTATAAAATCCAAGATCGTGTGAAGAAGACAATGCGAATAACTAAGCTCAACAAATGTTTTAATGGAACCCTAAGAATGATAATGATGTCATTGATGGAATTTCTTGATAAATATAAGTCGAAAAGAACAAAAGATGCCATGCCAAAGAATGAAAGACTGATGACTACGGATTTTGTATCAGAGATTGAAATTCGTTTGAGCAGTCGTCGATTCATCAGAAGATTTGAAAATTAGTTGGGTCATGAAGAAGGATTCTAGGCTTCAAATCCATAAAAGGGGGAGAATGTTGGGAATGTATTTTTGTTTATGGATTTAAAGTCTGACTTAATATGTAATATTGTAATAGTTAGTGCTTTGTATAAATATGCATTTTCCAATGTAACAGTTGACGGAACTTTCATTGTAACCGAATTGTATTTTTCTCTGTTCACATCAATACAATCATTCGGTCAATTGTGATATTATTATTGTGTCGATTATATCTTGATTTCAATTTGGTTTTGGATCTTATCATCCCCCTTGCAAATTTTATCAAAACACAAACCATTAAGAAGCTGATAATTGGTTCAAAGATAAACCAAACTTTACGTTCAAATTTAGCAAAAAGTTTGGGCATATTGAAAAATATTGAAGAGCAAAGAAAAACCAAGGGCATACACACACACACACATATATATATATATATATATATGTGTGTGTGTGTGTGTGTGTGTGTGTGTGTGTACAAAGAACCTTACATGGCTAGTAGATAGTTGATGTACAAGCCATATGACTCCAGATCCTTCTTTCTCTACAAGTCTTGACACAGTAGTCAACACTAATGTTAAGTTGGGAAATGGAGAACTTGTTCAAGCTAACGGAAGAGGCACTATTGCTATTAACACAAAGCAAGGCACCAAATACATATCAAATGTCTTATATATTCCTGAACTTGATCAAATTTGCTAAGGGTGCCGTAAATGACAAAAAATGGCTATAGCATGAATGTTAAAGATTCTTGTTGCTCTATTTTAAATGATGCTGGGTTCAAAGTAGCTTTGCTTGATACGGTGGATAATGGTTTCTACTTGATACTTAATGTTTCAAATGCTAGTTATTTTTCTATTACGGAATATGATAGTTTGAAATGGTGTAGGTCCCGAAAGGTTCCCAAAGTATATAGTTATAAGCTGTAGAGGGGGGGGTGAATACAGCACTTTAAAAACTACACACTATTTTCTCAATGTTTGTATGTATTATCAACAATTGTTAATTACAAACAAGCTTGAATGCGGAATGGTTCAAGCTGAGATGACAGAATACAACAGTATGTTTTACTAGTCTAAGACAGACTCAAACTAGTATACACTGAATACACTCACTAAGATGCACTCAATGTGTTTACAAGACTTTTAAGGAACAGCTTAGGTAAAACAGCTTTGACACACAGATGCTGGTTTACAGAAGATATGCATGCATGAATATCACACTTGCACGTTCACTCTTGGTTTAAGCACTTAGCTTTCTTCACATCTTTCTGACCTTGGAAGCTTCCTTTTATACTCACTTAGAGGATCTAAGAGAAACATCTTCATTGGACGGAATGAAAAAGGAGAAGTCTTGTTTGAAAAGACAATATAACTTTTCTGCACTTTTCTGAAAAGCAGACGTGCAGAACTTTTGTCTTTTTACTTTGTCTACTGTTGCATTGCCTTTAACTAATTTAGGAATGTCAACTTTGTGTCTTTCTTCCTTGTAAAGGCCTATTTTGATATAAGAAAAAGGTCTGTCACCCTTTTTCAAATAACCTTTTTGTCTTCATGTGACAGAACAGCTTGGGCAGGCTGAGCGGTTCTGCTTTCCACTTTGTCTTCGACTTGTAAACTGATCTTGTAGTCAAAAACAATACATGATGACTTGGAAACAAATTCCATAAGGTGTTTAGCCTGTTCACAAAGAACAGGTTCTGTTCACAAAGAACAGAACACTTTAAAAATGCCCAAGCTGCTCAACAGTGTAGAGCAGCGTAGACAGTTTATGTCCAGCCTGATCAGCAGACTGATCAGCTTGGACAAACTGTCTTGGTTGCAACACATGCAACGTATAGAACAGCTTTAGACTAATATTGCAAATCATTTTCAGGTTTTAATAAGGCATATAACAGGCCTTAAATTCAACCTTCAAATGTATCAACAGGTTTGATTATAAAATCTCCCCCTCAGATGTAGAGCAGGTTTGACTGAGGCCTTTTTGTGCCTAACAATCTCCCCCTATTTGCAATAACCAGTCCAAGCTGGTCTTGTCAAAAATCACTATATATTTTTACAGTACATTTGCTGAAATAAAATTACAACATTACAGTAAAGTAAAAGATCAGTTTATATATACACTGATTCTTGACTATACTAGAACAACATATGTTCTTACAAAAGTACAACTAATGTACTAATGTATTTTACAACTAATGTAATTACAACTTATGTAATAATGTACAACTAATGTACAGAATGTACAACTAATGTACAAAATGTACAACTAATGTACAAAATGTTTGGACTGTTTGATTTGGGAGCAAATAATGGCAAGCCTGTCCAACTGATGGACATCTTCCATTCTTCACCTACCCAGATGGCAGGTGGACTTCATTCGACAGGAGGTGGTATCCCTTCTTTGAATCTTTTTACAAGTTCTTCCCTTGTTTCTTCGTGTTCTTCAATTTCAGCTGTAAGAAACATAAAGTTAGAACTTTGAAGTTCACCTCTGTCATAAAAACCTTTCAGCTCTTCCCAGATAGCTGCTCTCCATAGGCTGAACTGACTGAAGGAGGTGGCAATTCTGAAGGCTGCAAGCTGCTTAAGACCAACTTTGTGTAGGTCTGAAGCTCTTTGAAAACATTTCTTCTGAGATAGGGGATCTACAAAAAATGCCCCTAACTCAGGCTCTTCAATCACTTTGCCATCTTCAAATTCAACTCCTTCAGGCAGGCTGTGGTCAACTCCTTTAATTTCCACAACATAATCTCCTTGTTCAATCATCATAAGGAGTTCTTCCAGCTCTGTATCCCTCTTTGTTCTCCTGGCCTTTATCTTTGGATGTGTCACAGAGACACCTTCACTTATTTCTTTTGGAATCAGGCCCAGCTCCTTTACTCTTTCCATCAGCTTCTTGATGTATGCCCTGATAGTCTTAGCCGTTTCTGACTTAGACTGGCTCAGGGCAACTGCCAGTTCCACCCATTCCCTGTAACCCATTTGAGCAACATCAGTGTGATCATATGATTCCATTTCAGGGCCTGTTGCACCCATCCTGGTGATCTGAAGTTTCCACTGTGTGCCTTTCCTTGAAATGGGAACAACTTTGACAATCGCCTCCTTGGCCAGCCTTCTAGTAGCAACATCATGAAATTTCTTTCTGGCCAAGTTGTCAAAGTGGAATTTGGCTCTGGCAGAAGGTACTGTTGATTTGGTCACAGAGACCTGAGTACCCTTTTCTCCTTCCTTCTCTTTCTCTTCTGCTGATTTCCTGGCAGCTTCCATTATTTTCTTTTGCACCTCCAAGGTAGACATTTTTATTTTCTTTGCTTCTTGGAGGGCAAGAGACTTAGCAGCTTTGGCAGATTCTTCTTCTTTTCTTAACTCTTCCAGAGCCTTAAGCTGTTCTTCCCTAAACTCAAAGTACTTGTGCATAGGGAGTCCCATCTCTTTGGCTCTGGCTTTGTGAAACTGTGTATCTGCCTGTTTCTGCTCAATAGGATCCTCAGCTGCCTTTTCTTTGCCTTTAGCTGCTGCTTTAGTGACAGCAGCTTCAGAAGTTTCTTCTTCTTCTTCTTCTGCTAGGATAAGGTGCCTCCTTTTGCTGCTAGGCCTGTCCTCAGGAATGACTTCCTCCCCCTTAGACTGAGCAGGGTTTGGAGAGCCAGCCTGAGTAGGCATAGCAGTTTGAGAAACACCTTCAGCTGCACCTGTTTCTGCTGGTTGATCAGTTTGGGTTGCAGACACTGGTATCTCCTTAGGAGAAGGAATCTTCTCCCCCTTAGACTTAGTCTTCGAGGCAGATGATTTCTCCCCCTTTGAAGGAGATGAGGCAGCGACTTCAACCCCTGGTCTGCCTGAAGACACAAAGTCAGCAGGCTTGCCAGCAGGTTTGGAAGGTTTAGGACCAACAAGGCTGTTCACTAAGTAAACCAAGTTATCCTTCACCTCACCAAGGTGGGAAAGACAGTTTTGAAGAGAAGAAGCTTGGGAATCAGCAAAAGTGGTCAGCTTAACAATGTTGTCTCTATCAGAAGCTGTGAACAACAAACTTTGGAGCTGTGCAAGATGAAGTTCAAGAGAATCTTGCACATCAGCAAGGTTTGATGACACAGAATTTGATAGAGAACCCATAAGAGTGTTCAGGCTGGCCATTGTTGAAGGAAGGGTAGTATTGCAAGAAGTGAGAAGAGAGGACAGCTGTTGAGAAATGGCTGTCATAGAGGACACGGAGTCCTGTTGTAAGGAGAGGATAGAGGAGAGAGAGTTGGATACATTTTGCAGCTGTGCAGTGAGTGCAAGCAGCTGTGGAGAGTGGTCAGTTTGGGGAGTGACTGGGAAGGAATCTTTGAACATATCAAAGAAACCTTTGAGCTGCTCAGACACAGAGTCTGAGATGATGGATGGTAGGGAGTGCATGGTATTTTCCAAAGAACCAACTTTGTTGGTCAGCAATGAAAGCTGATCCTTCAAAGGCAGGTCTTTGGGAGATGGAGGTGTATGGGTAGACTGTTTGGAGTGAGTGGATGGAGAAGATGATGATGAGGCTGGTGTTTGAGGATAAGATGGAGAAG
This sequence comes from Centrapalus pauciflorus, assembly GCA_020465985.1. Lineage (NCBI taxonomy): Eukaryota > Viridiplantae > Streptophyta > Magnoliopsida > Asterales > Asteraceae > Centrapalus > Centrapalus pauciflorus. The sequence goes on along the minus strand of JAANYP010008777.1, from coordinate 2,731 downwards.
GAAGGGAAACTTTGGACAGTAGTTCCATAGCCTGGGCAAAAGTAAGATGGCCCAGGTTAGAGGGATCAAGGAGTCCTTCAGCAGCGGCTGTAGCTGCATCATTAGGAGAGGGGATGATGTTTGGGGCCTCTCAGATGCTGCTTGTGTTGCAGCAACCTCATGAAGACCAGTGGTGGTTCCCTCTGCAGTGCCTTGGTCTAAAGGCACCTCATCATGGGGAGATGGGATATGCATTTCAACATCAGCAGTGGTGAAACCTGCTGATGGAATTTGCATTGTGGGAGCAGCCTCACCAGAGGGATGGTATGATCCCTGAGGTTCATCAGCTTGAGTTGTTGGTCCCTCAGCAGCTGTTTGGTGTTGAACAGCTGAATCATGGGGAACAGAGGGTTGAGGCTGAGCTGCTGATTGGTCTATATCAGCAGCGTGGGCACCTCGTGCAGACTCAGAGTGTAAGGAGATATGAGTGGGGGACAGTGTGGACTCAGTATGGAGCGGAGAGGGCTCCTGTCTTTCAATATCCTCAGCCTGTTGGGAGGCTGGGATAGTGGATGTGGGTATCTCCATTTGTACAACTGGTTCCTGTTGGGAGGAACCAGAGGGTCTAGGCTGACTCAAGGGTGACTCAGGCTGGAGTGAAGCAGGCTCCAAATGAGCTGAACCTTCTCCCAAAATAGGAGAGGCAGCTGGGGTTGCTTCTTTTACAACTGAACCCTGTTGAGAGGGAACAGAGGAGGTGGTTTTCTGGGCTGGTTTCTTTTTGGCTATTGATTTTCTTTGGTAATGGATGGATGATGTGGGTGATTGTGGAGAGGAGAGAGGATCTGTTTGGACTGGATGTGAGACTGGGTCAGGAACAGTGGGGCTGGACTGTTCCATAGTCTCTTGTGCCACAGAGGCACCAGCCACAAAGGCTTCAGGCTCAACAGATGAGCCAGGGTGAGGAATCTGCTCTTCCTCTGCCACAGAGGCTAAGGGAGCAGACTCAGACTGAGCTGTTTTGGCCTTCTTTTTAGCAGGCCCTGCTTCAGCTGCCATGGTCCTTTTCACAAGCTTGGACCTGGCTTTGGATTTTCCAGTGGGAGCAGCAGTAACTGGATCCACCCTCACAGCAGAGGGTCCTTCCACTAAACCCAACAGCCTCCTCATTGGTGTTGATAGAGGAGGCTCATTTGCCAGTACAGGAGTATGAAAAACTCTATTCCCTATGACAGGGAAGGCAGCAGTTTTAAGTAGAGGTTGAGAATGATACAGATGCTCACCACAAACATGGCAGAAGATGAGACTCAGGAACCTGGGATATCGGACAGCAGCTGGTCTTGTCTCTTGCTGCACCAGGTTTCTCATGTTCAAGAAGATCCATTTGGCCATGTCAAGTGTAGTCCCATCCACCAGCTGAAGGACTACAGGCACTTCATCTCTACTAAGTTGGTCAAAGGAACCAACCTTGCTGCTGAATGACATTACCACAGAGGCAAATAAGAAGCTGTAAGTGGGTGACAGCTCCTTCCTGTACAGAGTAGCTCCAACCTTGGGTTCTGCCACACCACAGAAGCGTAGCAGATTGCCCATTTGCTCATTTTCAGGCTGAGGGAGATCATAGTTCTCAGCAACTGGAAGATGAAGAACCTCCCTCAGAAGATCGACTGTAATCTCAATGGTTTGAGTCCCATTGAGAATAGTACCCTTGATAACCTGAGTGTTTGGATTGTAGGAGCAGGTATACCAGAACTCGTATACCATCTCCTGGTACAGGACACCAGGAGATGCAGTCAGTGCATAGTTCAACGGATGAACTTGCAGAAATTCCACCATTCGGTCGTAACCCTTCCCCACATAGTTTTTGGGGATAGTGAGGTTTGCAATGTAGTTGGTGGGCTTGAGGGTCAGCATCATGGTGACAGAAGGATGTTTAACAACATCCTCACCAACGAAGACTGGTAGAAAGGGATTTGGTCTGTGAGCCATTTGGGAATTTTGAAGGTTTGGGGAAGCAAAAGACACTTAGTCGAGTTTAGGGTTCTTGAGGATTTCTGGAAATGATGAGGAAGACGAAGATGAAACAGTATGTTGGTATTTATAGGATTTGAATGTTCGTGTGTATGAGAGAGAAAAGGTTTGGGCGGTTTGATTTGAAATGTTAGTTGACGGAAAAACGGAACGGTTGTCCATGTCAGAAACATTTGTCAGACCACTTGACCTTTTTAATCACTCACACACGTAACAAACATTATCCGCAGTAATTAAGTTAAATAAAACATAATTTAAGAAACTTAATTATGAAGAAAGGTAATTAAACTGCTGGTCTACGCTGATGGTCAAACCTGTGATGATCAGGGTCAACAAGGTTCTCAGTCTTCAAGCTGTTCTTCCTTCAAACTGTTCCTTCAGCCTGCTCTCCTTTGTGAGAACAGGTTGTGTTCAATAGATGAACAGGTTACAGTATGAAGAAGTGAACAGGTTGAAGACTGAACCATCAGAGCAGGCTGGACGAATAAACAGGTTAAACTGTTTTTGTTCAGCCTGTTGTATGCTCAAGCTGTTCAAGTTTTTCAGACAAATGACTAAGTACAGAACATGTATAACCTGTTCTGTCTAAGCTGTTCAGAAAAACTTGAGCAGTGTGAAACATACAAATTATTAGACCTTTGAGAGACACGTAGTCACTCTTGTTTAACATGCCCAGCTTGCTGACAAGGTAATTAAACCTTGTTTCATCCAGAGGTTTGGT
>JAANYP010008776.1:0-109668 GCA_020465985.1 Centrapalus pauciflorus | reverse complement strand
CAGTAACAGAGGCGTTGGCCCACATAGGGACCCTCCATCCACTATCTCTGCGCACGTTGTTACATCCAGATTCTCTAAGTAGACGATCCATCATGCCACTTCCAACACAGAGAAAGTTGTGATGATTAAATTTTGCGAGGTTGCCCATCTAGCCATTGTTCATAGTAAGAAGATATTTGCCAGCACTGTTGTTCCATGTTAACACTCGGGACGAATAGAGATCTAGAATGGGACACCACACTCTAAACTTGCTCTGATACCGTTGTAGGCCCGCTCCGAGAAGGGTCCCAAATATATAGTTATAAGCTGATTAGCTAGGGGAGGGTGGGTGTGATCAGCCCATTTAAAAACACTACACCAACTAATTTCTCATACTGTTGTTTGTAGTATTATCATACCAATTTGTACATATACAAACAAGCTTGAAGCGGCGAAATAGTTCAAGCTGGTGAGTTGACAGATACAATATGTATTTTCTCACTGTTTGTCTGTATTCTCAACAATTTGTTTAATTACAAAACAAGCTTTTGAATATGCGGAAATAGTTCACGCTGAAGAGAACAGATACAACAGTATGTTCACTAGTCTAAGACAAACTCAAACTAGTATACAATGAATACACTCACTAAGAAGCACTCACTGTGTTTACAAGACTTAAAGGAACAGCTTATGTAAAACAGCTTAGACACACAGATACTGGTTTACACAGAAGACTTGCATGCATGAATATCACACTTGCACGTTCACTCTTGGGTTTCAGCACTTAGCTTTCTTCACTTTTCTTTCTGACCTTAGAAGCTTCCTTTTATACTCACTTAGAGGATCTAAGAGAAACATCTTCATTGGACGGAATGAAAAAGGAGAAGTCTTGTTGAAAAGACAACATAACCTTTTCTGCACTTTTCTGAAAAGCAGACTTGTCTTCACATGTGCAGAACTTTTGTCTTTTTACTTTGTCTACTGTTGCATTGCCTTTAACTAATTTAGGAATGTCAACTTTGCGTCTTCCTTCCTTGTAAAGGCCTATTTTGATATAAGAAAAAGGTCTGTCACCCTTTTTCAAATAACCTTTTGTCTTCATGTTACAGAACAGCGTGGGCAGGCTGAGCAGTTCTGTTTTCCACTTTGTCTTCGACTTTGTAAACTGATCTTGTAGTCAAAAACAATACATGATGACTTGGAAACATATTCCATAAAGTGTTTAGCCTGTTCACAAAGAACATGTTCTGTCCACAAAGAACAGAACACTTTAAAAATTGCCCAAGCTGCTCAACAGTGTAGAGCAGCGTAGACAGTTTATGTCCAGCCTGTTCAGCAGACAGAGCAGCTTGGACAAACTGTCTTAGTTGCAACACATGCAACATATAGAACAGCTTTAGACTGATATTGCAAATCATTTTCAGGTTTCAATAAGGCATATAACAGGCCTTAAATTCAACCTTCAAATGCATCAACAGGTTTGATTATAAATCTCCCCCTCAGATGTAGAACAGGTTTGACTGAGGCCTTTTTGTGCCTAACAACTAAGTAATTCACCTACCAGTGCTGCAGCCACATCTTCATTCGCATGAGGCCCTGCCTCCCAGATTTCATTAAGCGTTTGGCATAGCTATTCAGCTTCGCTCAAAACATTTGAGGGCCCGGCTTCTTGAACTTCCGGTTGCTGACTTGTCGAAGGCCTTGACGCCTGAGTTTGACTCGCAGCTGATCGTTGTCGACGCCTTTGAACACGCTGTGGCTGTGGCTGTTGTTGTTGTTGTGGCTGTGGTTGTCTTGCTTGAAATTCGACTACCCCTGCCCAGTTGGCAACATCCGGGGCTTCAAAGTTCCTGTCTAAGATTGCTCCGAATAATGGACGCTCCACTGGAACAGCCAATCTTCCTCGGTGTGAGGAACAATCAGCGAAAATCCTTTTGTCCATAACAGCAACGCTTTGAATGTCGTTTGACGGCGGCAGATTTGGCATGAAATGCCTGATCAACATCATAATGAACCGTGGATATAACAAGAACTGCTGATTTTCTGGCGCGGTTATCTGGTGAACAAATTCTGAGAAGAACATCTCCGAGAAACTATATGGTCGATTATAAACCATCGCGACTATCCCCGACTGCATCTTCGCAACCATATAATCAAACCCTGCTTTCTTTGGAGCAAAGCACACCATGAAAACATGCGCAAGAAACCTCCATTGTCCAATTAATCCACTCTTCATATATGAAACTTTTGTGACGTCTTGACTGTATCCCATTCTCAGAAAGGCCGCTTGCCTTATACTCAAAGGAAACTCTATCGGACCAGCTTCTTCTTCTTGTGTGCCCAGCTGCAACACTTGACGCAACATATCCGCCGAGAAGACCAGCGGTTGTCCAGCAATGCGAGTACGTAGAACTGTCGGTGTGACCGAGCAGTCTACCTGCAGATGATCATAGAATTCCCGAATATATGGTAACACTAGCTGCACATTATGAGATAGTGCAAAACCGATCCTAGACTCTACTAGGAAATCAAGTACTTGTCTAAATCCCTGCGCCTCAGGGAGATTATGATCTGGATGAAGCACCATATTGTGCTTAGGCACAAACGCTCGAACAGCCATTTCTGCACAATAAACAAAACTATTAGATTCATTAAAAATCAATAAACTTGTTTAAATTTAAATCTGTTTTATTTTGAACTTGTTTAAGTACAAAATCCAACACAATTAAATTTCTACAAGTTTAATAAAATTTAAATTAAGTAATGCAAATAAAATAACATATTCGAATGTAACGGATTCGAATAGGTCACCCTTTTGAGTTTATTGACAGATTCGAATCAATTGCCCTCTCGAATCTAATGACAGATTCGAGAAACGGCAAGAACAGATTCGAACCGCCGACATTATTGAAACACCAAATCTCTTGATTTTAACCTTTTTGGACTTAGAAAATTACATTCATTAGTCCTACTAGTTACTAATCATAGATTTATGCCTTTAATTTGACTGTTTATCGGTCCAAACTTGGTAATTTTATAAAAACAATATTTCGACCCTTAAACCTTCAAAAATCGATGATTTAGCCTAAAATTGTGTATAAAACTACATGAATCTTGTACAATCAAGTTGATTATACCTAGATGCAAGAGTAGAATCGAACACACTAGCTTTAAACTCGACAAAATGTCGTTTAGGAGAAATACGGTAGACTCGAGAACAGATTTGAAATCACCGGTATAGATTCGAGAGTATAGATTCGAGAACAGTAAGTATTAAATGACTTCACTGTTGACCTATATATACTAACAACCTTCGAATCTAAGGCCAACTCGAATCTACTGACAGATTCGATGTCTGTCCAATTCGAGTCTGCCCTAAACTCGAAAACACCAAACACTTAGAAAATTTTCGAAAATTTTTGAAATAACTTCAATTTTTTCAACCTTTTTCTACGGTATTGTGAAACAAGATAAACTATGCCCAATCTTTTACCCTAAGCACAAGATATTTCACGCAATGTTTATTTTATCCAACTTTGAATGCACCCTCAGTAATTTTTGACCTTTTACCTAAGTTAAAATTAAACTAAAATAAAATAAAATAAAATAAACTAGGGTAAAAAAAAAATAAAATAAAAATAAAATAAAATTTTGACCAAAAATGTAATCTAGACTTAAGCTATACTTAGAAAATTTACAACCTAAGCTAAATACTAAACAAAATCTTTTTGATGAGTATAGTCTAAGAAAGGTTCAATCAGATAGCGATGTCTGATACTTACTTTCAGTACTTAAACTTTCACACTTAGGAATTTTTGATTCCTTTGATTGTTTGTCGTGACATACCCATTTAGCCGATTGTTGGTATTTTATCCCTTTAAACATTCTACATTTCGGAATATCCCTTGCCATTTTTATTTATCAGGAAATTATCTTACGTGACTCAGACATAGACATACTTTTATGATCAAGGCACACAGACAAAGATTCTAACTTGTTGGTATTTGCAAACTTTCTTTAAAAGACAAACATCGGACACAGGTCTGTATTTTCATACAACAAAGTGTCTTAGTTCGACTTAAGGTTTATTTTTAAAGTTAGCAGACAGCGGTGACAGGTCTGTACTAACGTACAACAAAGCGACATATCTGCTAATCCGAATCTAAACAGAGACAACAGGTCTGTACTTACGTACAACAGAGTTGCATGTTTTCGACTCTCAATTTTGTATGATTTTTCTATTCTTTCCATTTTAAGATGTATTTGATGTTGCCATACATTCCCAGAAAGTTTGCATACCTCATTTAGACTCAAAGTTTGTATGTCTTGTACATAAAGATTAAGACCGATTGGTCGTACATCTAAGTTAGTGACACGCTTGACTCTTTCTAGAATATTTTATTAGCCTTGAGATTCCCTATATGTATTATGCCTACCAACACATCAAACTAAAGTAAAGTATAACACTTAGAATTTAGTTGCATTGTGTGTGAAAGCCTAAACACTTAGAGTTTGTAACGACTGTGCTAATTTTCGTCACTTTGATCCTATGTATCTAAGACTTAACTCTTTTTTTTGATATTCTCTTTTTTTGTATTTTTATGATTTTCTCTCTTTTTTCTTTTGTTTTTCATAAGAAATAGCAACCTATTAACTTACTAACAATAGAAACTTACTAAAAATAGAAACTTTCCTAAATTAGCAGACTACTGTAAAGAAAGAAATATTACGACTATAAAAGAAAATAAACTACTATTACTAAGGTCAGTTTACTCTGGGTTGCGCATTCCATTCAGTTGAATTAAATACTCAAACCGTGACTTATCAAAAGCTTTGGTAAATAAATCTGCATTATTATCTTCTGTTGCCACTTTTACCAGTTTGATTAAGTTTTTTTCAGCACAATCACGAATAAAATGATGTCTTATGTCTATGTGCTTTGTTTTGTTGTGTTTAACTGGATTATTAGTTATAGCAATTGTAGATTGATTGTCTATCCTAATTGGAATTTGAGTGTAAGCCAAACCGAAATCCCGCAATTGTTGTTGTATCCACAGAACCTGTGAGCAGCAACTACCAGAAGCAACATACTCGGCCTCGCACGTTGACACGGCTACCGACGTCTGTTTCTTGCATTGCCAGGATACCAATCTCCCTCCTAGGAACTGACAACCTCCAGTTGTTGATTTGCGCGTCAAGCTGCATCCTCCGTAGTCAGAATCCGTGAACGCCTCCAACTATAGATCTCCCTCCGCGTGATACCAAAGACCCAGCTTCGGTTTCGACTTGAGGTATCGTAGAATCCACTTCACAGCCTTCATATGCATCTCCTTCGGATTCGCTTGAAACCTAGCACAAATACAAACAGCAAACATAATATCAGGTCTTGAAGCAGTTAAATACATAAGTGACCCAATCATGGCCCGATATAAAGTCGGATCCACATCGGTATCACTTTCAGTACCCGGCCCGAGATTATGATTCACTTGAATCGGCGTGCTGAAGTGGGCAGTCAACTTAGTTCCTTCCATCCCGAAACGTTCTAATATGTCATAGACATACTTAGTCTGATGGATAAACATCCCTTCCTTCTTTTGGTCAACTTGTAACCCTAAAAAGAAATTTAACTCCCCCATAGCACTCATCTCGAACTTAGACTTCATCACCTTCTCGAAATCTTTGCACATCTGTTCGTCTGATGATCCAAAGATGATTTCATCGACGTACACTTGTACCAAGATAAAGTGTTCTCCCTTCCTCTTAACAAACAGAGTACTATCTATCCTACCACTTTCAAAACCGTTCTCTAACAAATGGTTGGATAGAGTCTCATACCACGCCCTAGGTGCCTGATGCAATCCATATAGAGCCTTATCTAAGCGATATACTTTATCAGGATATTTTGGATCTGTAAATCCGGGCGGTTGTTCTACATACACCAACTCCTTCACTTTCCCATATAGGAAAGCACTCTTAACATCTAACTGATATACCTTAAAGCCCTTGAAGGAGGCAAAAGCTAGAAACAACCTAATGGCTTCCAGCCTTGCTACTGGTGCAAAAACCTCGTTGTAATCGATTCCCTCCTCTTGGTTGAAACCCTTTACAACTAACCTCGCCTTGTTGCGCGTGACTATACCCCGATAGTCTCTTTTGCACTTAAAAACCCGTTTGGTTCCTATGGCAACTTCCCCTCGAGGTAATGGAACTAACTCCCACACTTCTAGTTTCCTAAATTGCGAAAGTTCTTCCTGCATCGCTTCAACCCAGGAGTTATCCTTAAGTGCCATTTGCACATTCTTAGGCTCTACTTGCGATATGAAACATGAATATAGACATGTGTGATATGCCTCGGAGTCGTTTATCATCGACAACAACACAGTGTTGTTATTTACACTACTCCGAGTCCTCACACCCTCGTTAGGATTTCGTATGATGCTTTCTATTGGATGGTTCTTGTTAATCCTAGAGGTCTCTATTTCATCAACCCTTAGATTATCTCCTAAGTTAGATCCTATTTCACCTAATGGGGGTACAGGCTCAGCTTCTACATTTTCCTCCTCATGGACGTTTTCCTCAGAGTTGGAACTTGATGCTTGAGTCTGATTCTCAGTGGTAGGTTCTTCTGGATCAGCAACTTCTGGAGACCCATCTACAGTCGCAGTAGGCTCGGATGTGGATTCAAACGTAGTCCTCGGAAAAATATGGCCATCGTCATTTAGGTGCAACGTTGCCATGTCTTTTTCGATTGTACCTGCATTATCATCCAAAGGAATGTTAAATGACTCAAATAACTTATCATAGTCAAATAACCATTCCGGACCAGTTTGGGGTTCATGTGTATAACTTGTGACTTCAATATTATACACAATCTCCACAGTACCATTTGTTTTGTTAAAAACCCGTTTGTTTGGTGAGTTAGGCACATAACCTAGGAAGTATCCTTCGTCGGCCTTTTCACCAAACTTCGGTTGATGTTTTGTACGCAATAAGGTGCATGGTACCCCAAACGGTTCGAATCCAGTTAAGTTAGGTGGCCTTTTATTCAAAATTTCATAGCATGTTTTGTTCAAAGATTTGACTGTAAGGACTCGATTTAAAATATGGCACGCGGTATTCACTGCCTCCCCCCAAAACATGGTAGGAAGCTTTGAATCCGAAAGCATAGTCCTTGCAGCTTCAATCAATGTTCTATTTTTACATTCGGCCACCCCATTTTGTTGAGGTTCATATGGTGCACTGAATTGATACACTATGCCCTTTGATAGGCAATATACACCAATTACAGTGTTTTTGAATTCAGTCCCATTATCACTACGAATATTTTTAACCCTTGTTCCGTAGGAGTTCTCCACTTGGTCTAAGAACCCGATAAGCTTGGAAGCCGTCTCGTCCTTTGTACCTAAAAAGAAAACCCAAGAAAACCGTGAGTAATCGTCAGTGATAGCTACACAAAACCAACTACCTCCTATACTCCTTTTGTTGATAGGTCCGAAAAGGTCCATATGCAACAAATCGAATGTTGAGGATATCGAGTTCTGCTTCTTGGACTTGTATGTCTTTTTATGTTGCTTGCCCTTCATGCATGGTAGACACTTGTCCTCGAACTGAAAGCTCTTCATAGGCACACCCTGCACCAGTCCATTCTTCGTTATGTAGTTCATTTTCCTTAGATGCAGGTGAGCCATGCGTCTGTGCCACAGTACGGACTCCGTCTCTGAAGCTTTGGATAATAGACAGATTGGCCCCATCGAAGACTCCGGCTTGTTCATATCCAGCATGTACAAGTCATTCTTCCTTGGCGCCCGCATCAAAACCCATTCTTCAGGAATTTTGAATCCCGGCTTTAGCACTAACGCCTCAGTGTCAGTAAATAACACTGGGTTCTTCGTATCACAGATTTGAGATACACTAATGAGATTGTGAACCAGTTTATCAACGTGATAAACTTGGTCCAAACTGATTGTCCCATTAGTGACCACTCCGGTACCCGTGATATTTCCACCCTTGTTACCTGCGAATGATACGAATCCCCGATTCCCACCCTTGAAGTCTGTAAGTAGACCTCTTTCCCCTGTCATGTGCCTGGAGCATCCACTGTCGACGAACCACTTGTTGTTTGGACCTGTGGTAATCTCCTGCACATGAAAGAAAATAGGTTAGTTATCATGGGGAACCCAAGCCATGACTGACTTGGTAATACCATTCTCGTCCACATACTTGAACTCTTTCAAATACCCATCTCGCCTTTCAGGTGACTTGGGCCTTTGAACTGGGTTCTGTTGTGGTGCCGAGTGAATTAAGTTCACTCTTTGCCTTGGTGTAGGCAGTTGTTGTGGAGCTCTAGAATAATTCCTATTATATGGCATTTCGGACTGTGATCCCTGAGCTCTTACCGGTGCGTACTGTCTAACTGGAGTATGAGACCTAACTGGAGTGTGTGACCTGCTAGGTGTTGTGCTCCTATAGACTTGTTGTGGTGCTGACCTAGATTGATTAATGACACGATTCGGCGAATTTGTCCTAGTCACTTCCTTTGGTCCAACCTTAACCGGTGTGTTTTTCACAACTTGTTTGGGTGCGGCCTGCACAGCTTTCTCGGTACTTTGAGAACTACTGGTGCTCACCACACTGGTTGAGGGCTTGACAGGTGTTGGATTCACTGTCTTAGGTGTAACATCGGCTTTCCTAAGCGGACAGTGAGAAGCAACATGCCCCTTCTCGTGACATCTAAAGCAAGACATCTTATCTATGGACTTTTTGTGTGTTCCCTTAGATCTAGGTGTCTCACTAGTGTCTATTTCCTTTGGTACATCTTCGGTGTCTGGCTCATCGACCTGATCAGCCCAAGCAATTTTCTGTTTTCCTGCAGGTGTTTCATTGGAGGAAGACACAAACTTTACTTTCTTAACCTTGACGGTTGAGTCAGCCACCTTAGGTGTATTTTCCACTATAGGCTCTGGTGTCGGTTCAGGTAGGTCCTCTAAGTCTACTGATTTATCAGTTTTCTCCTGAGGCTGAGGCACATAGTTTGCATTAAAAGGTGGAGGAATTTCGTGAAATCCTAGACCTACGGGCTTCTTAGACTGTCTTTGGGCATCTAAAACTTTCCCTAGATTTAGGCTCGAATTCCTAAACTTCTCCAGCTTGCTATTCGCCTCTGCTACCTTAACCTTTATTTCAGCTAGCTCTATGTCCTTGTCCTTAAGACTTTTGGTTAAGGCCTCTACGTGCTCATACATTAGCTCTATCCTAACACACTGCTCACTCAGTTTGTCTTTTAGAACTACTATGTCTTGAGCATCTGCCTTAAGCTTTTCTTTAAGATCTTGTTTGATATCATTTAGGCTAGCATTTTCAATTTTTAAGTTCTCATTTTGAGCAGTTGTGGTTTTATGTGATTCTAAGACTAGATTTAACCTATCATTAGAAGTAACACACAACACATATAATTCACGAAAAAGAGAGTAAGACAGACTAACCTTAGAGTTATCAGATTCCACGTTGGCCATCTGAGCAGCAAACTCCAGCATTGTCTGATCATTCGCCTTCTCTACCCACATCGGACTGCTGTCCCGTGTGGTCTGATCGTCCCCATCACATCCAAATTCCATGACTTCAGCCATATAGGCTCTAGCATTCGACTCAGGATGTGAACTCCAGTCATAGGTACCATCTAGCTGTCTGTCTGAAGTGACATTGGATAGTAGACCCGCTAGATTGGCTTGACAGATGATGAACTTGGAAGGTATCGTTGTTGGGACCGAGTTTGGTACTGTCCCTGATGCTGACTCTGTCCTTGGTATGTCTCCACTTTCGGTCTCTGACACTCCCTGGCGAAGTGTCCCAGTCCTTGACAGTTGTAGCATTTCACCTTGGACTTATCAAATCCTATCTCCTTATTAATCATCTGCAGATTCCTCCCAGTTCTTTTAATGAATCTCTTAACCCTCTGGGTTACCATGGCCAGTTGCCATTTCAGATCCATTTCCTCAAGATCATCAGGATCGACCTGATCGTAGTCCTCATCCCAGAGAGCAGGATCGTTAATCTTCCCTTGAACACAATTTCCGTATGCGGCCACAAAAGAAGCAAGTAGATTCAGATGTTCTTCCGCAGATTTTGCGCTCATTGGCATCTTCGAATAGCTCTGAGATGTAGATGGTTGTTGTACTTGAGGTTGCGGTTCTTCCGATCTTCCTAATCCTAAGAACGCGCGATTTAATGTGTCATCAGACTCTGCTGGGGACGACGTCTCTCCCGTGAAAAACGCTGTAGCAGTCTTCGGTTCGGCTGTCGCTGTAGGTTTTGATGTCTTTCCAAAATACATTGCTGGATTCTGGACTTGTTCGTAGTCAGTCTCGGCCTTTAGTAACTCGAAGTGATATGCGCGCAACGTTCCCACAATGTCATCCAGAGATTGAGAATAGTACTTGTCCTCATTCAGCTTGATCATTGCCACGTACATAGCCCATTTGGCTGGTAAGGCATCAAGAAGCTTGTTGTTCTTGTCAGTATCCGTAAACTCAATCCCATGACTTTCAAGTTCCGTTATCAGGTGATAGAACCGGGTGATAATATCATCCAACTGTTCGTCCTTGATCGCCTTGAAAATAGCGAACTGTTGTTTCAACAGCTCTGTACGCTTTCTACGTACCCTAGGATTTCCCTCACACCTTTTCTCTAGCGACTCCCAAAGTTCCTTAGATGTCTTCTGAGTCCTGAATGTGTGCAGTATATGCTGAGGCAAAGCCATTCGGATCAGTGAGAAAGCTTTATTTTCGGCTTCATACAATTTCTTGTCATCCTCCTTCATCATTTTGTATGACAAGACTTTCTGACGGCCTTCAACTTCTGACACTGGTGGAATATATCCTTCGTCGATACAAACCCACATGCGCATGTCATTAAAGCGCACGAAATCGGTAAACCGATCTTTCCACCAGTAGTAATCCTCGACTTTCATCAGCTTAGGCGGTGCGTTTGCCTTCCCGACCTCGTGGTCCATTTCTAGGAATTTCTGAAGATTTGACATCTTTTCGAAAGTAATTGAATTGACCCTTAATTAATTTAATTCGAAACTAATGTGGATTAACTCTTTCGAATCTAGATAGATTCGAATGTAATTAGATTCCAATTTATTTGGGATTAAATTCGATTAAGTGTTATAATTCAGTTAAACTCGAAATATGTCAGATTCGAAAGGTCCTTAGATTCGAAGGTCAGCAAACTCGAAATTCAGCAGATTCGAAACCTCAGATTCGAAACTAAACTAGACTCGAAATAAACTTGAAACTAAGCTAGACTCGAGATCCTATTCGAATAAAGTAACAGACTCGAAACTAGGTAGATTCGAAACCCTCTGAAACAGACTCGATAGGAGCGGATTTTGGTTAGACTCGAGACTAAGTATAACCCTAATTACCCCTATTAGAATCGAGCGCCGCAAACTCGAAAAACGGCTAACACTTTGATTTTTTAACGATTTTCAGATTAAACCAGTATTTTTCTAACGAAAAATACTGATTTCGACTAAAAACGTGAAAAACCACAAAGTGTTTTCCGAATAAGAATTTGCTAAGTGTAACAACCCAACTTTTGATTATTTATGTAATGACTATTTTGAGATAATAATATAATTTTGTTATATTATTTGGAATTTGCAAATATTGATTTAGAATAAAAATATATTAAGTAAATATAATTTTATATTATATTTATGATATAATTAAATTGAGTAAAATAAAAGAGATGTATTATACAAAAATAGAAGTGGGTTAAAGTCAAATGAAGTATATAAACTGAAATAATGATCATTTAAGATCATTAATACAAAAGTTACTCTCTCTCTACTCTCTCTCTACATTGTACGGTTTCTTCATAAAACCTTAAGAATTATCACAAATTTGCAATCAATTGGAGAATTGAAGACAAGTGAATGTTACAATCAACAACAATCAACAAGAATCTGCAAAAATTGAGGTAAATTTCCTTAAAAATTTACATATTTTGATTGTTTGGTTCGGTTTTATGAGAAACCGAAATCAAAGAATTAAAATGAGAAGAATTTGTATTGCATGTATATAAATTTTGTAGATTATGATAAATTTAAGTTAATAGATGTTAAAGAAACAAGAATTTTAGTTTGGATTATCCAAATAAGAAGAAAATCGGAGTTTTTGAAAGAAAAGATGTTCTTGACAAAATTATGAATTTTGGATGATCTTGATCAAAATATGATGTTATTGATAGAGAAATTGGTATAAAATTAACCCAATAATCATAATACATCAATATATAACATTGCATGTTACTAAAAATGAGTTTTGAGTAATTTTTATGAAAAATCCGTATGAATATGACCAAGAACACCAAGAACATTTCTGGGAAAAATTAAGAAGGTATGAGTCCGAATTCGGTTGAAACCGAATTCGGATGAGTGGCTCATTTCGGATGGTATAAATTCGGATGAGAACCCATACTTCGGATAGTACTAATTCGGATGCTTCCCAATTCGGTTCTTATATATATGAAATTCGGATGACACTTAAATTCGGTCCCAAATCCGTATTCGGATGACTAGTTCGGACATAACTTGATCCGAATTCGGATGACTAGTTCGGACATAACTTGGTCCGAATTCGGATGCTAAATTCGGATTAGCCAATTCGGGTCCCCAATTCAGATTGGTCCGGATCCGGATGATCCGAATCCGGATGGTCCGAAATTGGATGATCTATTTTGATATTTTTGCAAAATGATTAACAGAGTTATCAGTTATCAGAATCAGATAGAATTAAAGAATTTATGACCAAAAGATGATGACATTGATAAGATAAGTTATCAGATATCAGACTCAGATAAAATACAAGAATTTGAAGACTAAAATGATGATGATAAAAATGATGAAAATGACATGATATTATCATGAATGATTTTGAACAGGTTCAGTATATTCTGAACAAAGATTTAAAGACTTAAAGAAGATAGACTGACAGAGATAAAATCCTGAGATAACTCAGGTGGCAGATTCTTATATCTGTTTGACCAAGACCCAGAACTGTGAGTTATAGATATTCAAATTGAACATGCACAGATCCGGTTGAGATATATTGATGCTGTTACATTTATTGACATTCATTTATCAGCTGAATTGAGACCTGTGCACACCATGGATGGGTGTTGCCCAGTGAATCATGATAGCTATTTGCTTATCTTTTCAGATTGTATTTAATATTATCTCAGACTTTGCTTTATGATTCGTTGCTATCATGACTCCTAAGACATATGCTTACATCATTGATCAGACTTTTGATAAGATTGATTCAGCTTGATTAGCCCTTATGGTCTATTGTTCTAGACCCGGCTATTTCACCAGTTCTTATGAACTTGGTAATGACCTCCGATGTTCCGCCATATTGACTTACTGGTAGCTAGCCCAGTATGTGGCTGATCCCCACGATATAAGCGTGAGTGTGGCTTGAACATCATCCGATCTTATGATACTATATCTCAATCATGAGGGCTGTAGCGGCAGCCAAGACATATCACGCTTAGATTTATGACTCCGCTTGACACGCATGTTAATATTGAAAATCTATAAACTCACTAAGCTTTGCTTACAGATGTTGCATTAATATTTTACAGGAAAAGCCAAAGGAAAATCACCTGCAGGACCTAGTACTTAGGTCAGTCAAGATCCAAGTTTTGAAGCTTTCTTAGACCACTACTCAACAATTATCTGGTACTGATTGGAAGACATCAAATGTGGTGGTTCTGGGTAGACTTGATGTAATGTTTGATGTGATGATTAGATTAGATGTTACCCTTTTTATAACTTTAATTTGAAAATCTGTAGTTTGTAATGAACTTAATCCTAAAATGTTTGTACTTGTAATTTAATATTCCGCAATTAATTACCCTATCTTAGTATGATTGATATTGTGTTGCATGAATTGGGACCTAGACTCTGAGGACTGCCCCGGAAGGGGAGGTCTTCACAGGATGGTATCAGAGCACTAGTTTGAGTGAATCAAGTATTACGTAAGTATACTTGGTCTCAAACTGAAGCAATACATATGTATCAATCATTTAGGTGGTTTGAACTGAGATAGGATGTACAGACTGTTAGGATGGGAAAAAGGGTACATAGATCTAAGTCTATAAACTGATAGTTAATTGATTTTAATTTTCAGTAGAAGATGTCAGGATCAGGATCAGGTGATATTCCCAACAATATGACCCAACAACAAATGTTTGAAATGATGCAACAATTTCTAGCCCAACACACAGAACAACAAAACAAAATGATGCAAGAACAGTTTCGTGCCAGAGATGAGGCCGAAGCTAAAAGACGTGAAGAAAAGAAAAATAAGAGAAAAGAAAAGCAAGTCCAGACCAATGAATCTGATTCTGATAATTCAAATCCAGAAACCCAAAAAGCTCAGCCAAAAGGCTGCAAATTTAAAGATTTTAAAGCAAGCGGTGCTCTGAACTTCGAGGGTACTGTAGATCCGATTCAGGCGATGGATTGGATCAGTCATACGGAAGAAATTTTTAGAATCTCAGACTGTTTAGATTCTAAGAAAGTGAGCTACGCGTCTGCGTTGTTTGTTGGAGCTGCCCGTGCCTGGTGGAAAACCCAGCGAAGTATCTATGGTGAGGAGGTGATTCAGACTTTAGAATGGGAGCAGTTTCTTGAAATGTTCAATGCAAAGTACTGCCCGGTCGATCAGCGAGATAAAATGGAAGTACAACTGATGCAGCTGACTCAGGGAACGAAGACAGTTGATGAATACGAACACGAGTTTTCAAGACTATGTGGCTACTCTTCCTATCAGGTAGCTACCGAGGAGAGAAAGATGAATAGATTTCGTGTAGGACTCAATCCTAGATACAGACATCCGATGAGCGCGATCAAATACAAGAGTTATTTGGAAATGGTAGAAGCGGCTAGACAAATCGAGCGAGGTTACTTAGAGTACGGCGATCAGCTATACGCTCCGTCTACTAACCCGATGAATCCGTCTCCTCCAAAGAAACAGCGATTTGGCAGATTCTTTAGGCCAAATAAGTCTCAGTCACAATCTCAGCAATCCCATCAGCATAGTTCACAACAGAAAGCACAAGTTTACTCCCTCACGAACGAGCCACGATTCTGTAAGCGATGCCGAAGATCACACATGGAACTATGTAATCCGGATGACGTTACTTGCTTCGCGTGCAACATGATCGGTCATAGTAGTGAAGAATGTCCACAGCAGGGACGTGGATGTGCGAAATGCGGTAAGAGAGGGCACTTTATGTATCAGTGTCGTAGTGGGCCGCGTTATCAGTCTCAGTCATCAGCTGGAGGGTCTACAGTTAAGAGTTCTGCTGCAACGCCGACTGCAAAGACTCGGGCTTTTCAAATAACAGCCGAGGAAGCGAGAGAAACACCTGACGTAGTCACCGGTACGTTTCTGTTAAATACCATACCTGCTCGCGTGCTATTTGATTCTGGCGCAAGTCGTTCTTTCATATCGACTTCTTTTGCATCAAGATTATCTAAGTCCCCATCGAAGCTTCCATTTGTACTTGACATTGAGACAGCCAGTAACAGCTATGTTATGGCTGATTCTGTATATCGAAACTGCACATTACTCGTAGATAATATTGTATTCAACCTCGATCTTATCCCAATTCCGTTGAAAGAATTTGACGTCATCATCGGCATGGATTGGCTAATGAATAACGAGGCCACAATTATCTGCAACCGACGAGTAATCAGAATCAAATCTTCAGACGACCGAGTACTTGAGATCAAGGGCGAGAAGCGGAAAGGTCCGCATTGCTTTATATCTGTAGAAAAGGCTCACAAATACTTGTCTAAAGGTCACGAATCTTACCTTTGTTATGCTCTATCTGAGTCCAGTTCTGAAAAGAAACCTTTATCCGATATTCCTATCGTCTGTGAGTTCCCAGACGTATTTCCTGACGATATTTCCGGAGTGCCACCGGAACGACAAGTCGAGTTCAGTATTGACTTGGTTCCTGGTGCGGCTCCTATCGCAAAAGCTCCATACAGACTTGCACCTGCAGAAATGCAGGAAATGTCAAAACAACTGCAAGAGCTGTTGGAGAAGGGGTTTATCCGACCGAGTTCTTCTCCGTGGGGTGCACCAGTCTTATTTGTCAAAAAGAAAGACGGAACCTTCCGTATGTGCATCGACTACCGCGAGTTGAACAAGGTTACAATAAAGAATAAGTATCCTCTGCCCAGAATCGATGATCTGTTTGATCAGTTACAAGGAGCCAGTTACTTTTCGAAAATAGATCTCCGTTCTGGGTATCATCAGTTGAAAGTCAGAGATGAGGATATTCCAAAGACAGCCTTCCGTACAAGATACGGTCATTACGAATTTCTCGTGATGCCGTTCGGCTTAACAAATGCACCAGCGGCATTCATGGATCTCATGAATCGCGTGTGCAGACCAATGCTGGATAAATCAGTTATCGTATTCATAGACGATATTCTGATTTACTCCAAAACGGAGGCTGATCATTCTATTCATCTGCGGCAGTTGCTAGAGTTGTTGAGAAAAGAAAGACTCTATGCAAAGTTTTCTAAGTGCGAATTCTGGCTCAGACAGGTATAATTTCTATTATATAAGTCTTGAGCTGTTTCCTTAACTATTCTATGATTCACCTCAGAATTTGAATTTCTATCTTGATTCTTATAGATCCAGTTCCTTGGCCATGTTGTTTCTGGCGAAGGGATTTCCGTTGATCCTTCAAAAGTCGAGGCTGTTCAGAAGTGGCAAACACCTCGCAATGCCTCAGAAATACGAAGTTTCCTTGGATTGGCCGGTTATTATCGGCGATTCATAAAGGACTTCTCAAAGATTGCTGTACCGCTTACAATGCTAACACGAAAGAATACTCCTTTCGTTTGGACCGATAAACAGCAAGAGGCATTTGATATTATGAAGCAAAAGTTGATTCAAGCGCCGATCCTAGCCTTGCCAGAAGGTAATGATGATTTCGTCGTCTATAGCGATGCCTCTGGTACTGGCTTAGGATGTGTTCTGATGCAAAGGGGAAAAGTAATTGCCTATGCTTCAAGGCAATTAAAAGACTACGAGAAAAGTGCACCAACTCATGATCTTGAGTTGGCTGCCGTTACCTTTGCTTTGAAAATCTGGCGTCACTATCTATATGGGACTCGGTGTCAGCTCTACACCGATCATAAGAGTCTCAAATATCTTTTCACTCAAAAAGATCTGAACATGAAACAGCGTCGATCCTTGGAGCTTATCAAGGATTATGACTGCGAGATCTTATATCATCCCGGCAAAGCAAATGTTGTCGCGGATGCGTTGAGTAGAAAAGTATATCCAGAAAAGTGCTGTTATGCCCTAACTCCAGTTATATTCTCTTCTGATCTTATTGAAGATATTCGAGTTGCTCAAACTGAAGCGCTGAAAGAAGAGAACATAGATTCTGAAAATCTAAAAGGGCAACTACAATTTCTAACTCTGAACCATTTGAGACTTCACTGTCTCAAGGGAAACCGAATCTGGGTTCCTAAATATGGTTCTATTCGTAGCACTCTTCTGTCCGAAGCTCATCAGTCCAAGTTATCTATTCATCCTGGCAGTTCAAAGATGTATTTTGATCTGAAAGCCGATTACTGGTGGCCAGGAATGAAGAAGGACATTGGAAAATGTGTTGAAAGCTGCAGAGTATGTCAGATGGTTAAAGCAGAACATCAGAAGCCCTTCGGGGATATGCAACCACTGCCAGTTCCTGAATGGAAGTGGGAGCATATAACAATGGACTTCATTACAAAGCTGCCAAAGACCAAAAGACAGCACGACTCCATCTGGGTAGTCGTTGATCGTTTAACTAAATCAGCACATTTCATTCCAATGAAAGAAACATATTCCCTCGATAGATTGGCACAGCTGTACATCACTGAAATAATTTCTCGTCACGGTGTGCCAAAGTCTATCGTTTCTGATCGTGATAGTCGCTTCACATCCAGATTCTGGCAAGCATTACAAGACGGGATGGGTACTCGGATTTCTATGAGTACTGCTTATCATCCAAGTGCAGATGGCCAGAGTGAGCGTACTATTCTAACTCTCGAAGATATGCTTCGTGCCTGTGTTCTTGATCTAGGTGGTAACTGGGATGACCACTTGCCGTTGGTCGAATTTTCATACAATAACAGTTATCATTCTACGATTAAGATGGCTCCTTTTGAGGCTTTGTACGGTCGAAAGTGCAGAGCTCCTACCTGTTGGCGCGAAACAGGCGAATCGCCAATAGCGGGTCCTGCCCTTCTACAGTTGACTCACGAGAAGATTCAACTTGTTAGAAGGAATATTCTTGAAGCTCAAAGCAGGCAGAAGTCATATTATGACAATCGGCATAGATCCATCAGTTTTGCAGTTAACGATTGGGTGATGCTGAAAGTATCCCCAATGAAGAATGTGGTACGATTCATTAAAAGAAACAAGTTAGCTCCGAGATTTATCGGACCGTTCAAGATCATGGAAAAGATTGGAAATCAATCTTATCGTCTTGAACTACCGACTGACTTAGCTGGAATACATCCTGTATTTCATGTCAGTCATCTGAGAAAGAGTTTAGCTGACGAAAGGGAAGTTCAGTTACCACACGTTAATCTGCAGATAGATGAAAAGCTTCGAGTGGTTGAAGAACCAGAACGTATTCTGGACTCGAAGACCAAAAAGCTTCGGAATAAAGAGATACAGATGGTGCTCGTCCAGTGGAAACACCACAAAGGTTCGCATCAGTCTTGGGAATCGAGAGATGTTATGAAAGCTACATATCCCAGTCTATTCGAACATAGCTAACTTCGGGGACGAAGTTTGTGCGTGGTGGAGCCCATTCTGTAACAACCCAACTTTTGATTATTTATGTAATGACTATTTTGAGATAATAATATAATTTTGTTATATTATTTGGAATTTGCAAATATTGATTTAGAATAAAAATATATTAAGTAAATATAATTTTATATTATATTTATGATATAATTAAATTGAGTAAAATAAAAGAGATGTATTATACAAAAATAGAAGTGGGTTAAAGTCAAATGAAGTATATAAACTGAAATAATGATCATTTAAGATCATTAATACAAAAGTTACTCTCTCTCTACTCTCTCTCTACATTGTACGGTTTCTTCATAAAACCTTAAGAATTATCACAAATTTGCAATCAATTGGAGAATTGAAGACAAGTGAATGTTACAATCAACAACAATCAACAAGAATCTGCAAAAATTGAGGTAAATTTCCTTATAAATTTACATATTTTGATTGTTTGGTTCGGTTTTATGAGAAACCGAAATCAAAGAATTAAAATGAGAAGAATTTGTATTGCATGTATATAAATTTTGTAGATTATGATAAATTTAAGTTAATAGATGTTAAAGAAACAAGAATTTTAGTTTGGATTATCCAAATAAGAAGAAAATCGGAGTTTTTGAAAGAAAAGATGTTCTTGACAAAATTATGAATTTTGGATGATCTTGATCAAAATATGATGTTATTGATAGAGAAATTGGTATAAAATTAACCCAATAATCATAATACATCAATATATAACATTGCATGTTACTAAAAATGAGTTTTGAGTAATTTTTATGAAAAATCCGTATGAATATGACCAAGAACACCAAGAACATTTCTGGGAAAAATTAAGAAGGTATGAGTCCGAATTCGGTTGAAACCGAATTCAGATGAGTGGCTCATTTCGGATGGTATAAATTCGGATGAGAACCCATACTTCGGATAGTACTAATTCGGATGCTTCCCAATTCGGTTCTTATATATATGAAATTCGGATGACACTTAAATTCGGTCCCAAATCCGTATTCGGATGACTAGTTCGGACATAACTTGATCCGAATTCGGATGACTAGTTCGGACATAACTTGGTCCGAATTCGGATGCTAAATTCGGATTAGCCAATTCGGGTCCCCAATTCAGATTGGTCCGGATCCGGATGATCCGAATCCGGATGGTCCGAAATTGGATGATCTATTTTGATATTTTTGCAAAATGATTAACAGAGTTATCAGTTATCAGAATCAGATAGAATTAAAGAATTTATGACCAAAAGATGATGACATTGATAAGATAAGTTATCAGATATCAGACTCAGATAAAATACAAGAATTTGAAGACTAAAATGATGATGATAAAAATGATGAAAATGACATGATATTATCATGAATGATTTTGAACAGGTTCAGTATATTCTGAACAAAGATTTAAAGACTTAAAGAAGATAGACTGACAGAGATAAAATCCTGAGATAACTCAGGTGGCAGATTCTTATATCTGTTTGACCAAGACCCAGAACTGTGAGTTATAGATATTCAAATTGAACATGCACAGATCCGGTTGAGATATATTGATGCTGTTACATTTATTGACATTCATTTATCAGCTGGATTGAGACCTGTGCACACCATGGATGGGTGTTGCCCAGTGAATCATGATAGCTATTTGCTTATCTTTTCAGATTGTATTTAATATTATCTCAGACTTTGCTTTATGATTCGTTGCTATCATGACTCCTAAAACATATGCTTACATCATTGATCAGACTTTTGATAAGATTGATTTAGCTTGATTAGCCCTTATGGTCTATTGTTCTAGACCCGGCTATTTCACCAGTTCTTATGAACTTGGTAATGACCTCCGATGTTCTGCCATATTGACTTACTGGTAGCTAGCCCAGTATGTGGCTGATCCCCACGATATAAGCGTGAGTGTGGCTTGAACATCATCCGATCTTATGATACTATATCTCAATCATGAGGGCTGTAGCGGCAGCCAAGACATATCACGCTTAGATTTATGACTCCGCTTGACACGCATGTTAATATTGAAAATCTATAAACTCACTAAGCTTTGCTTACAGATGTTGCTTTAAAATTTTACAGGAAAAGCCAAAGGAAAATCACCTGCAGGACCTAGTGCTTAGGTCATCAAGAAATCCAAGTTTTGAAGCTTTCTTAGACCACTACTCAACAATTATCTGGTACTGATTGGAAGACATCAAATGTGGTGGTTCTGGGTAGACTTGATGTAATGTTTGATGTGATGATTAGATTAGATGTTACCCTTTTTATAACTTTAATTTGAAAATCTGTAATTTGTAATGAACTTAATCCTAAAATGTTTGTACTTGTAATTTAATATTCCGCAATTAATTACCCTATCTTAGTATGATTGATATTGTGTTGCATGAATTGGGACCTAGACTCTGAGGACTGCCCCGGAAGGGGAGGTCTTCACACTAAGCTTGAAAATACGTTTTTGAGAGAAAAAACCGTCCAACTAGCGTCAAGAAACCTAGAATGTATCTAGATGAACACGAAGAACACGAAGAACACTCCGGAGGCTCTGATACCACTTGTAAGGTCTACCACTATACGAGATCTATCTAGACACGGAGCCGTCAACGAGTGCGGAATCCTCTTTAACGGGTAGACGGAAACAACTCTCAACTACGAAACACGGAGACTATCAGAGGCTGAACGAACGACACATGAACGATCCTACGAACTGATTCTCTCCGAAACTGCACTCACCTAGCTGATAAACTCGAGATCGCTTTATGCTTAATCCCTCGCGAATTCTGCAAAAAGTCTGATTATATCTTGAGTCTATGATTCGAGTCTGATGTGGGCCAAACTCGAATCTGGCCCAAGGCCCATTCGAGTCTGTCCACAAAGACACTTTCGAATCTGGGCTCTTCGAATCTAGGCTTCATTCGAATCTATCACAGATTCGAATGCCAAGCCTTGTATGATTCGAATCTAGCCATTTACATAAACAACTAAGTGTTGAAACTTATGTTATTACTTATGATTTTATCTTTGTACTTTATGTTTGAACTTCTTGTAATACGTTACATCAAGTTCAAACATACCAACACTAATAAATATCAACCATATATAAACATATATAACACACACTTGCTAAAATCACAATGTAGGATCACTTAGACTGCTATCGTCACACAGGATGTACCAACATTATGATTGATATCGTATTGAATTTGTGAGACCTAGAGGCTGAGTACTGCCCCGTAAGGGGAGGTCTTCACACGTTGCACCCTTTTTGACGATTTCCCCATTAAGAACATTTAGATTCCTCCCCCTAAGGGGAGGTCTATTGAACTTGGTATTGATTACTCCAATGCTCCCCCCACGATGTTTGCTGGTAGCTAGCCAAGTATTGTGTGGATAGTTTCCACTAAAAGCGTGAGCGTGGTCTGGACATCATCCAACTCTGATTACTATGTCTCAATCATGCGTGGCTGTAGCGGCAGTCAAGTTATATCACGCTAAAAACCCACTATCCGCTTGTTGTAATGCATGTAGTCTGATAAATCTATATTCTCACTAAGCATTGTCTATAGTTGTTGCTAAAGTTTTTTTTACAGGAAAAGATAAAGGGAAAGCACCTGCCGGACCTAGTTCTTAGGTCTCCCAAGATCAAGCCGAAGTTTTCATAGACCACTACTCAAACGACCTTTTGGTACAGATTTGAAGATGATAAATGTGGTGGTCTGGGTAGATTTGCTTTGATTGTATGGTGACATGTATTAGACTAGTTTATACCCTTTAATAAGTTTAATTTGAAAACTGAAACTCTGTACTAAAATTGTATTAAACTTAATCCTAATGTTTGTACTGTAATTCATAATTCCGCAACTTAATTACTCTATCTTAGTTATGATTGATATCGTATTGGAATTTGTGGGACCTAGACGCTGAGTATTGCCCTGTAACGGGAGGTCTTCACACGTTGCACGAGAGTCAACATACCAGTCTGGTCCAGAGGATGATACATGGTATTGAGCATGAAATGCTTTACCAAGATCATCATCAGAAGTGGGAACATGACTGGCATATGATGCAAGTTTTGTGCAGGCATTAGCATAATGACAGGTTGTGCGACATAATTGACAATAAGGGGGACGGCGTCCACGCCTTCGGCCACCACGAGAGGACCGACCGCCACGACCCCTATTAAAGTTAGAATCACGGGAGTGCGTAGTGAACGCAACAGGTGGTGTAGTAGACCCATGAATTGACTTTAGGAATAGTTCGTGCCCCTCAGGTTGTGCAAGTAGATCTCGAAAGGAAAGGGGGGTCCGAGAGGCTCGTGTGGCGGTAGAAAATGTCTCAAAGGAACCGCCAAGGCCACACAAAAACCGATGGATCTTAGCAGATTTCTCAACAGGGTGACCAATAGCCGATAATTGATCACGAATAGACTTGAATTTACGACCAAATTCAGCAACTGTAGACGCACCTTTAAAAAGAAGACGGAGCTGATCATGTAGATTTTGAATGCGCTCAACAGAAGAGTTGCTATAGGCGGTCTCAAGAGCAACCCATATATGTCGGGCAGACTCAAGGCCAATAATTTTAGAAAATGCCTCTCCAGAGAGAGATGCTTGGAGAAATATCACAACACGTTGATCGACAACAATCCAGGCAGAGAACGCCAGATTAGGCGAGGATTTACCATCGATGAGGATTTCAAATGGCGGAGCACAGGTGCCGTCAACATGAGGAAGAAGATTTTGATGTGAGAGGAGAGGGAGATATTGACTTTTCCATAACAAATAGTTAGAGGAGGAAAGGCGAATAGTGATAAGATGCATGATGGTGTTCATTGGGAGAAGAGGGTCCAAAGAAGAGGAAGCCGCCATGGATCAGAAAAGAGAAGAAAAGATGGACAGAGAAGAGGAAGAAGAAAGGATAGGATCGTTAGGCGACTGATACCATGAGAGAATAATTCTCCATGCCAAAATAAGGAGGAGATACAATCAATAAATAGAGAAGATAAGCTACACATACATTTATAAGAAATAAATGCAAATAAATAAAGTGACTTATGAGTGTCTAATAGAACCGAGAACCGAATTATAGAAATTATAGGAATCGTGAACCAGCCCGAAAATGAAACGGTCCGGTTCGGTTCAGGTAAAACGGGTTTTTGCTCATCATTAATTATAACTAGACATCTTAAGAGTTGGCTTATCTCTAATAATCCGGTCATCTATCGTCTTACAAAATACTAGCTAGGTGTAAAATTGATTCTCCATAATGGACGTTGCCAAGCTCAAAAAGGCATAAAAATTGAATGCTGAAATATAAAAACATACAAAATTGAATGCCACGAGTTAGAAAAAAAAAAAAAGAAACAAATGATGAATTAGAATGTCATTCATTAAAATTTTGCTTATATATGACTTGCTTGCATTGTTATAACAAATTTACCTAACTAATTACATAAAATATAATGTTTTATGTCTAATTTTTGTATTTCATAATCATTACTTATCATATACATAACGCAAATTTAAGCGGGTAAATATCTCTGAATACTCGTTGGAGATCCCAGTTTCCCTACAGGGACGAGAATGGGGATGCAAACTAATAACCCGTTGGGGACGAGACCAGTGATGGGAACGGATTTTCCAAGTTGGGGTCGAAAACGAGGAAAGAAGTACCTAGTGAAACTCGTCTATATTGTCATTTCTATCAACAACTTCTAATTTATATAGGTTTATAAGTGATATATAACTACATCATTCCTAAATTAGATATTAACATACTATATGCATTTGGCATTGATTTTTGAGTTAATTGCCATATAGTTTTTCAATTAACCATCAATTATAACTATCGATTTTGTTTGCGGTTATGATTAAAGAACCATTTTTGTAAATTTCTCTTACTATTACAATTATTAATGTTATTGTTAGTTTTGTTTTTAAGTTTTTTAGAACGAAAAAAACTATAAATCATTACGAATTTTGGTTTTTATGAAACGAAAAAAAGTATACATCATTATGGGTTTTTAGTTCTCCCAAACGTAATCTAAAAAAATATGAACCCGTTCCTTTTTTAGTTTTTCAATGAAAAAAATACGAACCATTTTATATTATTGTTTTTTCAAATGAAAAAAACTACAAATTATTGCGGTTTTAGTTTTTTTAAACAAAAAAAATAGAAATCGTTTCATTTTTTCAGTTTTTAAATAAAAGAAAATACGCACCATTTGTTTAGAAATGAAAATCATTTGTATATTTTTTAAAAAGTGAGAAAATGGTTTGGAGACATTTAGAAGCGAAAAATATAAATAATAATAATAAATTGTTTTTCTAGTTTAGTTTTTTCGAATTATAGAAACTACGGTTTTAGGCTAATGATCAAATTTGTAATAAGTTTTATCATTTTTTTCATTAATAGCAACATTATTTATTTTTTTATCATTACTTAACACTGGCTTTTATATTTTTTTATGGTTTATAAAAAAAAATTTTTATTTTTTAATCAATAATAACAACCGGTGACCTGAAAACCTATTTAGCAGGTCACCAATCACTTTTCATTTATAAAAAATAACAACATTTTTTTATATTTTTATAAATAACAATAACATACCACATTAAATTTATTTTAATTTTTAAGTTTTTTCAAAATTTCTTAAACGCCAAAATACACTCAATTTAAGTTTTAATTTTGTTATGAAATTTTATAATATGTATGTATTTAAAGTTTATTAATTATATTATTACTATCGTTTGTGATTATCTTTAAATTTTATTAAGTTTATTTATTTACGGTTTTCGTAAGCTTATAATTATTTAATATTTATTTTGATTATTTATTTACGGTTATATAATATTCGATTATTTATTCTCGATTATGTAAAATATGAAAAAATAATTACGATTCATTATGATTTTCAGTTTTTCAAACGAAATAAACTACGAACCATACCGTGTTTTATTTTTTCAAACAAAAAAAAATATTAATCACTCTGGTTTTTAGTTTATTCAATCTATAGAATCGCCCCAATGATAATATCAACACTCTTTTTCAATAATAATCACAATAATCAACAATAAGAATGAAAACTCTCAATTAAAGTTGCAATTATCGAGAGAGAATAATAGGAAGAAAAACGGCGGCCGTAGCTTTTCAATTGTGAATGAGACAATCTTGTGGGAAACCCGGCCTCCTAATATTAAAACAACTTTGAGGGATTTACATTCTATACTCATCAACTTCTAATTAATGCAATAAATAAATTACAACAGAAATAAATTACTTGGAAATAAATTACATGGAAATAAATTAAACTAACTATTACAAAATAAAAACCTCTCATGATCGAAATTTATAATCTAATAATCTCCCCCTTTTCGATCATTGAGGAGGGTAACAGGCATGCTCTACAGTTTCACGAAAGCCAAGGATGACATTGAATCTTCTAGTCACTTGCCTGATGTGCAGCCTGTCATCGATGAGTTCAACTGTGGTGAGGAGGTCTTGTATCTCTTTAGGTCTCTTTTTAAGCTCTGAAATTGGTTGAGCATCATCTTCTTGTAGTCTCTTTTTGAGCTAGGCTCTCACCAAACGAAGTGTGCCATCAGAGTAACATGATAATTCCTCAAAGCGCATGAACTTTTTGTGACCATTTTTATTCAGAAAAAAAACTCCTTGTAGACCTCTCGTGAGAACTTTATATATTGGATAATGATCAAGGGCAAAAAGATCTTGTTCAGGAGCCTTAAGACCCACCTTGACCATAAAACTCTCGATGGCAATTTGGAAGTCTTTTAAGCACATGATGATTGACCGGCATTTCATGCTTCTGGTTAAAGCCGCAAGAGCAGTGATGTGAGTTAATCGCCCTTTAATTCGGTTTTTCAGCTTATTATGAATTGTCTCAACATCATCAATGTTCACAAAGTCAAGATCACTCTAGCTCATAGATCTGTTGCGATGACCCGTCTGATATCGAATGCAGGAGTGAACAGACGGGCCCGCTTATATAGATTGATGGAAGTTACCTAATAATCTTGGACTTAGACCAATACTCAAATTTTGGTCTCTTTTCTCTCAGCATCATTTGATTGTGTTTAGCTTGTTCAGCCCTGGATGCATCATTGAGAACCATCAATAAGCGTGTACTGTATGAGCCTGGCTTCTTTCTGAAAAACCATTTTGAATCTTTCCTCGAGAGAGGGTTGTTAAAAATCTTCAGCAATCAGGTTCATCAAGAAATCTTTCAACCCTTGTACCTATGGTTCCTCTTTCGGCTGGTGAAATTTCAAGCATTTGGTGAAGTCGACCCCGATGGTCAAGTTTTAAGGTATCTTTTTCTTCGGCTGAGAGGGAGTGAATCTTTCCTTTTGAGAACCAGTTTACCCACTCCAGGTCATTTCTATCATGCACAGGAGATACATCAGGCCCCGTTTGAAAACAGTATACGGTCCTTTGGCCTGATGACTCTGCAGGTTGGGTGGCTGGAGATTGTACTTGTGGGGTGGTTTGGACTTGTGGGATATTTATTGGAGTAGGGGTGGGAGCTTGTATGGTTGACATGATTTCTTCTTGAGGCACATGGGTGGGAGAGTTCAAGAAGTTAACTGATGATGAAGACTTTTGTGGTGATTTTGGCTTTGGCTTAGGTGTTATTAGAGGATAGTCTTGATCAATATCAGAATCTGAGTAAGACACTAATATGATCTCAACTTTGTTTAAGGGTGGCTCGGACACTATCATAGCCAATGCTAGATCTTATTCTGTTGGACCACCTGAAGCCCCTGAACCTCCCTCCCCACTCTGTTCAGCAACTGCTCCCCCTACATTATCCATTTCTCCCTTAGACTGGATCTTGGGGCGTTTCTCCCCCTCAGGATGACCAGGGTCCTCCTAATCATCATGTTTGCATTTTCTGGATTCAGCCTGAGGTCTGCATGTCGATTGTAGATCAATCATTGCGGATTTGAGCCGGTTCATTCTGTTGTTCATTTGATTTTGGACTTGAAGAACTAGCCTTTTTAGGCTTTCTATCTGATCAGAAAGGATCGCGATATGCTCTTGGACTGAGGATTGTTAGACTGATGGGGTACCTGGTGGCAAATCCTGAGTTGCAATACCCTTACCCCTCAAGAATGAGAAAAGGGCGGTATGTTGTTCCTCTGAAGCCGCCTTAAGGGCATCCAGGTCAGCCCGGGAAACAAATCCGGCAGCACGAAGAGCTGTCGTTAACATCTCGAGAGAAATCTGGGGATGGCCTGAAGCTGATGGCGTTTGTGTAGCAGCTTCAGGTGTTCCTTCCATCCTCTCAGCCTCCCTAGTTGGGGTACAGATCCAGAAGTTATTGGAGACGCCACGGAGGCGTCTATGAAATGGGGGGAATGCCACGAAGGTGTCGTGCAATGTGATATGGGGTGGGGTTTCAGTTGTGGTCAAATGAGGGTCGATCACTGGGGGAGGCGAGTGACCTTTTTCAACATCACCACTCTCCAAATAAGAGGGTGATGGTGTATGTGTTGTATCCCCGTGCAATGAAACAGGTTCCCTTTTGAGGGGAACATGAGTGGATAGTGGTGGTTTGTTCGACCACTGGACTGGTGGTCTTTTCCTGGATTGTCTGGCTGATTAGACTGTGGACTCCCTCGGAAATTATTCCCTTGGCCCTCAATGGGTCAGAGACGGTGCGTTCAGAATCACCGGTCTCTGCCCACTCACCTTCATCTCCCTCCCTCACTATGGAGATCTCCCACTCCCCCTGTACCCATGATATTCTGTATGGCTGCCCCAACACCCTCTTCCTAACTCATTTGTGCCTCACCTTCGGACTGGGTTGGCTCTGTCGGTTCTGACAGAGCCTCATCCGGATACACAACCCTGAAATATTCCCTTACTCTTTCTTCTGATAGATCTGCCAGATATAGCAGAGACAGTGGTATATTCATCACCGGTACATTGGCATTTTCAGTTGCAATTTTGACTCGTTGCAGAGCCATCTTGTATACATCCGCCTCCGGTCTTTCGTGGATGTCGTCATCTTTATCCATGGCGAATTGGATGAAGAGTTGTAGGAAACGTTGAAAGGGAATGAACTTTCTTTCTCGTTTGGTCCCTTTGTCCTGGACTGCTCTGTTCAGCTCCTCGAAAATGAATGCCACATACCAATTGTAGAATCGTTCCAATGATAATATCAACACTCTTTTTCAATAATAATTACAATAATCAACAATAAGAATGAAAACACTCAATTAAAGTTGCAATTATCGAGAGAGAATAATAAGAAGAAAAAGGTGGCCGTAGCTTTTCATTGTGAATGAGACAAACTCCTAGGGTTTCCCTTAAATATTAAGACAACTTTGAGGGATTTACATTCTATACCCTCAACTTCTAAATGTAATAAATAAATTACAACGGAAAGAAATTATTTGGAAGTAAATTACTTGGAAATAAATTAAACTAATTATTACAAAATAAAAACTCCTCATGATCGGAATTTATAATCTAACACAATCTAATAGGGCCGTAAATGCTTTATTTTAAAAATAAAAATCAAAATGAATTGTAGTATTTTTCATTCGGAAAACCTATAAATTGGAGTAATTCATAGTTTATTTCGTTGTTAAAAACAAAAAAAAAAATGAATACTTTGCATTTTTTTTTCTTTAGAAAAAACTAAAAACCGGAATGATTTATATTCCGGTTTTTAGTTTTTTGCTTAAAAAATCAAGAAAATGAATGAGTCATAGTTTTGTCATTCAGGAAAGCTAAAAACCCAAATGGATCGTAGTCGTTTTCGTTTGGAAAGATTAAAAAAACTTAATAATTTGTAGTTTTTTCGTTAACAAAACTCAAAACCCGAGTTAGTCGGAAAAATATTACGACCCATTCGAGTTTTTAGTTTTTTTGAATGACAAAAACTACAAGTCATTCATTTTTTAGATTTTTTTAACAAAAAAAACTATTAATTATTGCGGTTTTTATGTTTTTGCTAACGAAAAAATTGCAACTCATTCATTTTTTAGTATATACAAACGAAAAAACTACAACTAGTTTCTGTTTATTCTTTTTCTGAATGAAAAATACTACGACCCATTTTGATTTTTGATTTTTCAAATTAAAAACTAGGACTCATTTATATTGGGAAAACTAAAAACTAAAACAAGTTGTATATTTGTTCTTAAAAGCTAAAAAGCAAGATGGTTTGTATTTTTGTTTGAAAAAAGTGAAAATCGGAATGAGTCGATGTAATTTCTTAAATAAAAAAAAACCTTACCATTGGCGATTAATTAAAGGAATATCTTTCCAATTAAATCTTATTTTTTTGGAGTATTTAATGTGGTCTTTTGTTTATGTGTTTGTTTGATGGATGTAATTTGATGGTCAATTCTCCATTGTAATTGGTGGCTGTATTCGTTTTATTATAAAATTGGGCTGTTCCAATGAAATTAAAAATATATTTATGTTATTGTCAGATGATAAATGTTTGAATTTATTTATGAAACAATTATTCATATCATAACTATTTTTTCGAGAAATGTATATGTCATTATAGTTCATTGAATAGATTTAACATTATATAACCTTCTGCCCATAATTTTGGAGGTTTTACCTGAAAGATAGTAACTTTTGAAATTTATTTACCTAAACGTGGTTGTTTTAAAATTAATTTCCAAAACGGGGTACTTTAGGTCCTAACCTTGTTGTCTTCATCGCCTACTGTTGTTGTCCACCGGTTGCCATCACCATGCAACTGCCAACTTCCTCCTTCCTCCACTTGTCTCTAATTTAATGTGTTTCTCCGGTAAAGAGTAACTAAGAAATCGAAATCAACAATCATTTGATGATCAGAGAGCAACAATACTGTGTCATCTTTTTAAGCATAAAATAAACACAGAAGTAGAGTTCTAAATGATGTCCAAAGTCTTCTACAAAGGAGTTGAAGAAGTTGGCATCAGTGAGCCTAGCAAAATGGCATTGTAGGTCGATGGCAATGACATTTCTGATCATATCAAAATCATCAAGATCGATGTCGATTTCGGTCGCGGTCACCATTTTTAGCAGCTCATCTTTAATGCCATTTTAGGCTCGCCTAATTTTCTCTTTATGTAGGAACATCTCCACTGTGGGTAACAATCTCCTGCCTTTTAAAATTGAGCAGGATATCCTCACTTTTGAAGAGAATGAATATCTATAATTATGTAAATTGCAAAAAAGTACCCGACACAAAACAAGTTAAATCAAAATAGAGACAAGAAATAAAGAAATTAATTTGTTTAAGGAGGTAGCCCGCAGTCAGAAATCGGAGGCACCAGGTTAGGAAGATAAGCAACGTCTACAATTTTATGATTGATAATTTTTGCTTGTGTTTTATTAAAACAAATCAAAACTACTCTCTTTTAGCAATTAATTTTAAAACTACTATGAAGACATAATGAACTCTTTCAACATGTTTAAATAATTAAGTCAATTATGAAATTAATATCATTAAAAAGGTGCTTACAAGGCTGTTCGCCCGTTACTATCAATGGTCCTCTAAACACACGCACACAGAGCACAGTGGTGGTATCAAGCAAGAATTAAGAACCAACATAGCACATGAAGAGTTGAACAAAATTAGTCACCAAATGAACAATAATGTGATCATCATTGACTTAACCCTCACCAACCAACAAACAAAAAGCTTCCTAGATGTACTCGTATCTAATGGGAAGCAACAAGGATCTTGAGCACAAAATTATTAGTCAAGCGAACATTATCACGAATCAAATACTCATGTACAACCCCCAAATTCAACGCACATTGAGTGAAACAATTCGTTTTTATTGGACAAGAAGAGAGCTAAATCATGTATCACAATCAATACGACATATTTATATTATAAAAACTAACAAATGAGAGAGGTAATCCAAGATCTAATATTGCTAGTTCGGAAAAAATAGCCAAAGTTACATTTCCTAGTTCCCTGACAACGTAAATTACATAAAAAAGTCAATAGATTTAGTAGATAACACAATTGATTTTACCTTGAATCTTTGATTGAATCTCGAGTGACAATGATGAGCAAACAAATGAGTGTACATGGAGTCAATAGTCATGGAAGAGTGAGAACGACGAGCGAATATATGAACAAAAATCCTACCTTGCACATTGAGTCCTTGATTGAATCGTGAATCTAGAGTGCATACGATCCATGGATGCATGGAGGAGTGAGATTGCAAGCACGCCAATGGCTTCTCTCACTTTTGCAAATCACGATCCAATCTAATATTGTTGTTGTTGGGCCTAGGTTAAGGTTAGAAAAATAAAGAAACTTTAGGACCCTTATGTTAAAATGGGTCTTGGGCAATTGCCTTGCATGACCGGACTGATAGTATCAATATCTAATATGGAATGAAGATCTAAACAATAAGAACAGATTGGTACCAATAGCCGAGTGCTTTAGATTGCTAGAACAGTAGGTTACAATCCGGAACTAGATGCAAATACAATGAGCAACAACTACCGTACTGTTACATTCAATACCCTAGTTACATTCAATTACGAATTTCACAAAATTACAAACAAGCCCCTAGACTTAATATCCATAAACAAAATATATTCTCAACAATCTCCCCCTTTTATAGATATTATGCTAGATTCCTTCTCTGTAGCGCAATTTCTTCTCAAACCTTCTGATGCATCGTTGACTGCTTAGACGTTTTTCAATTTCAGACACAAAATCTGCAGTCATCATTCTTTCCATCTTTGACATGGCATCTTTAGGTCTCTTCTACTTGTCTTCATCTAAAACCCTCTCAATGACATCAATACCATTCATTCTCATAGCCTTTTTCACGTGATCTTTATTCTTGGAAACAACACAAGGTACTTTATCCAACACCACTTGAAATTCTTTATACTTCTCAGTGTCTTTCAAGTCCCGTCTGGGTGCCATCACATTTATCCTCCTCATGCCTCTTTCCACCCCAATTTGTATATCTTGGATAGACATTAAGACCATCTTTGTGTGCATGAAGTGAAATATAACCTTTAGAGCAAACCGGGAATTCTCTTCTCGTCTGTTTCTACACAATTAATTAAATAGATCTTCAATATTTACAACAAAGACACGAAAGAAATCTGTTTCGCTGAACTTGTAGATATTCTGATCTGTGCGGAGAACCGTGAAAACATGATAAAAGATATTGACAAATCTGTCTTTTTCTATTCTTCTCAGCTCAACTATCTTTTGCCAGACTTTGACCTTTTCAATCGGCTGCACTTTGTTTTGCAAAAAAAACTAGAGGCATATTAGGCTCTATTACTCTGAATAGCCTTAAAAATGCCAACGGTGCTTGTTTTTTACAAAATATCTTTCTTTCTAATAAATCTTCCAAAAATGGTAATCGATTCCTCTTCTTGATGTACTCAGCAGTCTGATGTTTTGAAAGTTCCAACCTTTTAACTTTATTCAGCTTTTTGTTCAAATCTTCTTTATCCAAGAGATTAAACATGTCATCTATCTCTCTTCTCAACTTCCCTTGTATAGCCACTCTCAAACTCTGCTGTCTATCAGATTCGTCTGCTAGAATGAACTCATTCAAAAACTTATCCATAAGCTCATCATCAGACACTGTAATTTGTTGGACTGATTCGGGAACTTGTGTAAAGTACCTCTGTGTGGCCTACGGTCAGAGATGACAGGGACAATAAGTCCTCCTGTACTTGTTGCAACGAATGCAACCGACTCTTGTGTCCTATCTGTGTTTATAGGCTCTATGAAATGTGCAGAATTGAAAAATGTACACGTGGGCAGCTATGTACTGTATTTAATACCCATATGATCTAAATGATCTGTTAGTGCATCCTATGTGACGATAGCAGTCTAAGTGTAGATAATCTTTTGTAATAGTTCAGACATTGTAATTACAAGTTAATACATATGTTTGACATTGGTTATGTATGTTCACTACAACAAAATGAACCTAAAGCAACATGGGAAAAATGTTGTCTTAGGCCTTATAAGTGTTGCTATAGGCCTAAGGCGACACTTTATGTAGTGCCACCTTAGCCAACGTCGCCTTAGGTCTAAAGCGACACTTTCACTAGATAATGCAACACTTTTCAAAAGTGTTGCCATTATTTTATAAATGCAACACTTTTTAAATGCAACACTTTTTATATTCTAAAGCAACACTTTTTAATGTGTTACCATTATTATATAAATGCAACACTTCATAAATGCAACACTTTTTATATTCTAGAACAACATTTTTGATCTATTGTTACCAACTTATAGCAACACTTTATCTATCAAATGCAACACTTATCAAATGTTGTCATTATGTAAATGCAACACCATTATCAATCTATTGCAACACTTTATTATTGTTTAAAATTACACAAATGCAATATTTTCTAGACAAAAGAAACACATTCATTATTTTTTAAATTTAATGCAAATACAAATATTTATTTAATTGCTTCGTGATAGTTTTTCTACTTACAATTCAATTTAACAAAAATAATATCATTTCATTACATATCGATCAAAAAGTATTTCAAGTATATAAACATCTACAACCAAAATAAGGATCATCAAATGAATAAGCTATACAACAAAAAAGTAAATTACAATCTTGGGAAGCATATTCAATTCATCTTCTTGTAATTTCTTTCATACGAATCCGACGCTTATCATACATAACTCTCCTTCTATCGATCACTTTGCATATGTCAAAAGAAAGTAACTAACCTGCAACATATGAAAACACATACAATATATACCATATCGTTAGTGTGTTTTCTAAATTAAAAATGATAACAAAAACATTATGAAGCAGTATTACAGTGCAGTAAAAACAGTAAAAATAAATAATGCAGTAAAAAATAGTTTAAAAACAGCAAAAAAAACAATACAGTAAAAAACTGTTTAAAACATAGTTTAAAAACAGTTTCAATAAGTGTTGAGTTGAAAGGCCCGATGTTGTGATGCAAACTACACCAGAAGTACTTAAAATATTTATCATCCAATTCTACAATCTAAATTGTCAAACTAAAGCCGTAGTTGTGCATCAAAATAAATACACTAAACATCAACCAGATTAGTATTTAGGTTTTAATGATCAGTCCAAAAACTATTACTATAGCATATGTTAATGAATAATCATTTTGTGTAAATTTCATTTCATATCTGCAAAAAGAATTCTTCAAGAATGTTAATATGTAGTAAATTCTAATTTCAATATTGCACAATATCCAATTTTACAATATACTAATGAAATACAATCGAATAAAAATATACCCGGCCGACCACCAAATGATAAAAAACACACTAACGATATGATATATTATTTGAGGATTTTAAGTTCATGTCAATTAATGATAAAAAAAATACAATACACTAATATATAAAAAATTAAACCTAAATGAGTTATTTTGAAACTAAAAGTTAAAAATATAACAATGTAATAAACATTTTTTAACTTTCATGTCTACTACTAACAGATTTGATTTTTTACTAATAATTGTTTTAAATTAAATAAATTTTTTATTAATTTGGTAATGATATATTTTTCATAAATAATACTTCGGGTTGTTTGTTTTATAAATTTAATCCAAATATTTATTTTAATAATATTTATGTATTAATAATTCGACTTAATTATACCAGGACTAATGCACAAGAACTTGCAAATTGAGAACAGTAAAACTAGCCCCATTTTTTGTGACTCCATCTCCGGTACGTGCTTATCGATTACTCCATGCTCTCTTGCACATTCTGGTCGAAAAATCATAGGTGCACAGTTGCGATTAATATAAGCTGTTGTTTTCTCGATAACAATTTTTTATTTATATAAATTTCAAATTAGTAAAAAACTGTTTAAAAAATAGTTTAAAAATAGTTTCAATAAGTGATGAGTTGAAAGGCCCGATGTTGTGATGCAAACTACACCGGAAGTACTTAAAATATTTATCATCCAATTCTACAATCTAAATTGTCAAACTAAAGCCGTAGTTGTGCATCAAAATAAATACACTAAACATCAACCAGATTAGTATTTAGGTTTAAATGATCAGTCCAGAAACTCAACAACAAACTAAAAGTTTAAAACCACATCTAGACCATTCTAAAACAGTCCAATCGTTACAGTAAGGCCGAAACAACCCAACACAACAGGTTGTACCAATCGTTATACCAAGGCTAAAAATTTATTTCAAGGAAGAAAGGAAGATACAGGGAGTAAAGGCTCAAAATCGTTATACCAAGGCTCAAATGTAAAGTATAATTATTAAAATGCTTATGGTGAAATTAAATTTGTAGCTAAAAATATCAATTTATCTAATAAAAACTTCACCATATAAATATGAGTTATAACTCAACAGCAATAAGCGAATTTTAAAGCCTTGATGGATCAACTTGTGTGAATGTCAAAAATGAAGAAGGGAAAGATAAAGAAAGTAACAAAACACATATGTAAAGGTTCATCTATCCATAATGGTAGCTCTGTTTTTTAGTACCACAAGCATCAAAAAATTGAAGTCTCTTAGGCATTCTTCTCTTAACTCCCAAAGATTGGTCTGTCCTAATACCAATAACTTCTTCCTTTCAAACATAATTACTCAAAAATAGACATTTACTGATTTTTAACAAAGCAAAGAATAATGATGCATCAAGAATCAGAATCCTAACACAACAACAATGAATCTCTAAATGATACAAGTAGGCTGTGAATTAATGGGCAACAGCTTTTCATGGATATTTTTGGTGCTGAACCTCCATACATTCAGCCTTTAAAGTTAACATTAAACCTTGTACATGCTTGATTTGGTATTTTGGTATGGTAGATAGTTTAAGAAAATAGGGATGCCAAGAAAAGGAACACAAGATTAACTTATCTGGAAGGGATGGAGTGGCGAAATAGGCATTAAAAGTCAAAGAGAAATTGATTTAGGGATTTAAGAGCACAAACCCCTTATCACATGCTCATTGCAAAATCAAGATACAGAGTACCCTAATTCACACAAGATTCTAATGATACCTTGCAGCATACTAATGTATGGTTCTAATGATAAACTAACACAAAAATTAATAATAACAAACTATGCAATTAGTTAATATCCATCCACTGATCAATGACCCACTGACCCCCACCCCCAAAAATAAAAGGTAAAAGATAAAAAGAGCGCAGACAATAATCACTGCTTGCAAAAGGAAGAAAGGAAAAAGGACATACCTTCCAAAACCAGTGTATCTGGGGATCAGTCTCTTTATAACCATTATATTCTGTATGTGCCTTCCAATCATCCACAGAAATAGCATTTTCACTCCCATGCAACATGCCATCAAGATCTTCAAGCTCTAAGCTCTTGAAACACAGCTTCTGGATTTCTTCGTTTGTAACGATAAATGTGATTCCTCGAGCAAAGTGGGTTACCTGCTGGGAAATAGACGTCACAAAGGGATGTTTAATGAGCAGATCAACATACTCCTTCCTATTTCTGCTATTCACAGGAATGTGTTTCCCATCAGGGAGAAGCTCCAAAACTTTAATGGATCCTAACTCTACAATCTCCTAAATAAATGTCAGACCAAGAGCATCTTGGTCTACTGCACAAGGATCCATATCCAATATCTGCTTGCAGCGACTATACAAGTATGGATCTGCATCCTTTAAATTTTTATAAAATTTTGTAATCTAATTGCAAAGACTATACATGATAAACCACAAATTTGACATTCATCACAAATTTGATAATCAACAATCTGAAAAGTCCCCATTATTAAGTTAGATATATTAAGGAGTAAGGACTTTGTTGGTAATTGGTACAACTCATGCTAGAACAAACAGTTCAACAAAATAAAGGACTTTGTTTAGAACTGCCCATTAATTAAAGAATGAGTCTAGGTGCAGTCAAGTTCAGAAAATGGAGAACAAGAGAAAAAAGGCATGCCAAGCATATCAGGTAAAGGGAAACTGCAGCAAACATCAAAGCTCAGCAAGAATATGTGCAACTGTGAGGAAAAAGACTGAGTATAAATATTAGATAATTTGAGAAAAGAAAAATAAAAGCATAAAACAATAACACTACAACACAACAATGAATTTTATGTTTCCCTAAATGAAAAACCATACAAATTAAAACAATGCACTCTATATAACAATTTGCAGACGAGTATCAGAGTATGTGTTAGCAAATTAAACCACTTTAAGCCATGTTCAAAGGTCAAATAAACACAAATTCAAGACAAGGAGATAAGAGATATGGGAGACACAGCCAAGGATCCAAATTTCAGAGAGATTTGAACAATAGACAATAAGAAATGCATGATTAGAACAAAAACTCAAGAGAAAAATAAATTGGAGACAAAGACAGACATAATTTCAGGACAAATTTGAATGATATATGCATCATTGTGAGAACACATTTTCATAAATAGAATTCCAATAATGAAAACCCATTAAATGTCTGTTTCTTATCAATTTCATAGTTAAACAACAAACCACTTTGGATTATAGAATATTGAGACCAAATATCGAAAGAAGAAGTATAATAATCTAAAAAAATCAAGTTTTTTAAACCAAATTCAAGTTTCAGAGCTAGTGTCCTCAGTCCATTGGCAACATTCAGTCCCTAGGATGCATTTGCCCTTATAATAAAATTTCTAAAATAGATTATTAGGGAGTCAAAACAAGGTCAAAATCAAAGAAAAAAACCCAGAAAAACAACCCTAACCAGAAAACCTAAATGAACCTAATAAGAAATCCTAAATGAATATTAACCTTAAACCAAACAAATCACAAAATCGATAAGAAATAGAACCCTAAACACAAATAAAAAAACATGAAATCCTAAATGAAATGATTACCTAAACATGAATCTGAAATATAAACACGAATCGAGATGAAATCAAAATCGAGTAGCTGGGAACAAACCTTGAACGAAGGCGATATAGTAATGGGCCAATGAATCTTGAACAAATCTGAAACATGAATGTTGAACAAAGGTGGCGAATCAATTGGATGTGGTCACCGGATGAGCTTGGACCGAAGGGGTGGTGGAGGTGG
Organism: Centrapalus pauciflorus; assembly: GCA_020465985.1. Lineage (NCBI taxonomy): Eukaryota > Viridiplantae > Streptophyta > Magnoliopsida > Asterales > Asteraceae > Centrapalus > Centrapalus pauciflorus. Next base: position 70,764 of record JAANYP010008776.1, on the reverse strand, counting down.
GCAGCGACGGTCAAAGAGAACAGTGATGAAACCCATATGGAAGTTGATACATATTTGGAAACCAAATGATAGAGAGAAGGAGAGGGCCTTTTGTGAAAGACGGAGGAGGTCAGGTGATGGTGGCGGTCGACGGTGGCATGAGGGAGAAGTCACTGGAATTAGGGTTTCGGGGGAGGTACGTCGGTAGATGAGTTTGGAGAAAGATGATGAAAAGAGACATAGGGGAGATGAAATATGAACTCTGTGTTTTATTATTAACTCTGAAGAGTAATTCTCTCCGTTATGTACCCCGATTTGTTTAAAAACAACCGGGGTATATAAGAAAATGTAAAGGACCCGGGTTACTTTCTTAATTAACCGGGGAGAATTATTTGCCACTATCATTAACATCAAAATGACCCCGTTTTTTTAGCCTATTCTCTACCAACCGGGGTGAATATTGAGGGGTCCATTATGCTTTTTGTAGTAGTGCTAATTGTACTCTTTTTAAAAAAAAAATAAAATAAAACATGTACTATCAAATCTTGTATTTTATTAATCTTAACAAATCAGACATTAAACTTTTGTTTATATTTTAATCAAAATTACAAAACAAGAAAAAAAATAGTATAGTCAACACTTAAAAGCACATATATCATATTTTTCTCATTATAAATGCAACACTAAAAAAAATGTTATATGTTTTTAAAATTGTGTTGCATTTTTTTTATTATAAATGCAACACTTTAAAAATGTGTTGCATTTTTTATTGAAATATGCAACACTTTAAACAAATATTGCAATTTTTAGTAAAAATTGCAACACTTTATAAAATTGTTGCATTTTTTTAGTAAAAATGGCAACACTTTTAAAAAAGTGTTGCATTAAATCATTATATTTAACACTTATTGTCAATGTGTTGCTTTAGAGTGAACTTAAATAAAAAAGCAACAATTTTTAAATGTGTTGCATCAAAAGTGTTGCATTAGCTTCGATTTGTAGTAGTGGTTTGATCTTGTTTGTGATCGGTGTTTACTTAAGTTCAAAGATAATTCAAACATAAGTTCAAAGATAAGTTCAAACATAAGTTCAAGAACAAGTTCTAGAACAAGTTCAAAGACAAGTTCAAGAATAAGTTCAAAGCTAGGTTCGAACTTGTAGTGGACAAGTTCGTGGTCTTGGGCCTTCACGAACTTGTCTGGGCTAAGCTCGAACTTGAGCTCTATAATTAAGGTTTAATCAGTTTTGATTAAGAACTTTTGCAGAGATTAACACCCAGAGCGACTACGAACTTGTGAGTGTTTTTGCAGAGTTTTTGGAGAGAATCACGTGTCGGGACGTTCGTCGTTGACGTCTATCATTGTGTTAGTCTCCGGATTTCGTGTGCGTGATCGATCCGTCAAACCCCTAACGAGGATTCTGCACTCGTTGGACGGTGTCGCGTCAAGATTGGATCCGTAGGTAGGTGACCTTACAAGTGGTATCAGAACCATAAATAGTGTTCATCGTGTTCTTCGCGTTTATCTAAACATTCTTGGTTTCTTGACGTTGGTGACGGAAAATCATGTTTTTCATAGTTTTTCGAGTTCTACAAGCAAAATAACGGAGAAAAATTCATATTAGTTCACTTTTTCAGTCGAAATCATTATTTTTAATCTTAAAAACATTGGTTTAATCTGAAACCTTGAAAAAATTGAATTTTTGGCCGTTTCTCGAATTTGCGGCGCTCGAACTTAAGGGGGTATTAGGGTTCATTCGAACTAGTCAAAATACGCTCCTCACGAACTTAATTTAGGGCTTCCTTCGAATTTGGCTGAGATTCGAACTTGTCAGTTTCGAATTTGTCAGATTCGAACTTGTCTGAAATTAGGGTTTCCTCGAACTTGTCATAAGTTCAAATTTGTCAGAATTTCTAGGGTTTTCTCGAACTTGCAGTCATTCGAACTTGTTGAGTTCGAACTTAACCAAATTCGATATTAATTTTCAAACGAATTTAAAATTAAATTAATTCGAACTTACCTAAGTTTGAAGGGGTTTATTTTAAATTAATTTTAAATTAAATTGTTTAAGTTCGAAAACAAAAAGTTTAGAAAGGATGTCAAGTTTGCAGAAATTCATCGAAATGGACCACGAGGTCGGCGAAGCCAATTCTCCGCCAAAGCTGATGAAGTTGGAGGACTACTATTGGTGGAAGGATAGATTTGCTGATTTTGCTCGTTTCAACGATATGCGCATGTGGATTTGCATCGATGAGGGTTATATTCCACCTACGCAAGAGTTAGAAGGCCGTCAAAGAGTCTTAACATATCAGAATATGAAGGATGATGATAAGAAACTTTATGAGGCCGAGACCGAGCTTTCTCAATTATCCGTATGGCGTTACCTTATGAAAATCTACACACCTTAAGGAATCATTGAACTTCTAAAGAGCTATGGGATGCTCTAGAGAAGTGGTGTGAGGGAAATCAGAGGGTTCTCAAGGGTAGGACTGAGATGCTAAAACAACAGTTTGCAATTTTCAAGGCTTTGAAGAACGAGGCGCTAGATGAGACAATCACTCGATTTTATCATCTGTTAACTGAGCTTGACAATCATACTGTTGACTATCAAGGGACTGAGAAGATTGAAAAGCTTCTAGATGCTTTACCTGCAAAATGGGAGATGTATACAGCTTTAATAAAGCATGATGAAGAGAAGTTCGAGACTCTCACTCTTGAAGGTGTAGTTGGAATGCTGAGGGCTTATAACTTCAAGTTGCAGAAGAAAGAACGGGAGTTTGAACAGGTTCAAGATCCAGAAATGTATTTTGGAAAGTCAAAACCGTCGATTACTGGTGAACTGAAGTCGGGAGCCACAACATTCTTCTCGGGAGAAGAATCCATTCTAGTGGACACAGAGGAATCAAGTAGCAGAGCATTCTTAGGGTTTTCCAAACCAGAAGAAAAACCGACTCATTCAGCGTCTACATCTACAGGATACACTAAAATGCCAATGAGCGCAAAATCGGCTGAAGATCATCTGAATCTTTTGGCTTCATTTGTCGCAGCATACGACAATTGCATTCAAGGGAAGATAAATGATCCTGCGTTATGGGAAGAAGACTACGATCAGGTGGATCCTGATGACTTGGAGGAAATGGACCTACAATGGCAACTGGCCATGGTGACTCAGAGGGTCAAGCAGTTCATGAAGAGATCTGGGAGAAATCTGAACGTAGGCAACAACAAGGTTGGGTTTGATAAATCAACAGTTAAGTGTTACAATTGCCAAGGATTGGTACACTTTGCAAGAGAGTGTCAAAGACCCAAAGTAGAGAATTTTCAGAATCAGACTAAAGGAAGATATCAGTCTGAGGGTTCTGGTAATCAAGCTGCCATTGCTGGTCTGTTAACCAATGTATCATCTAACAGACAGCTCGATGAAACTTATAATTGGAGTTCTCATCCGGAGTCGAATGCTAGAGCCTTTATGGCTGAAGTTACAGTGACTGGGGATGACAGAGCAGAAGAGAAGAATGATACATGTCCTATGTTGGTGGAAAAGTCAGAGGAGCAGTCGATTCTGGAGTTTGGTGCTAAAATGGCTAACATGGAATCGGATCACAAAAGGGTAACTCTAAACTTTTCTACATTCCATGATTTATGTGTATTAAGTGTTACTCTAAATGATAGGTTAAACTTAGTACTAGAAACACATAACAACTTAAATTATCAGATCCAATCACAAAAATCAGATAATGCTAGTCTCTTAAATATTAAAGAAGATCTAAGGAATAAGGTGAAAGCAGATGCTCAGGATGTCATAGTTCTAAAAGACAAATTAAGTGAACAATGTGTCAGGATAGAACTTATGTATGAGCATGTTGAAGCTTTAACCAAAGAATTTACCATTAAGGAAGTAGAATTAGCATAATCAAGAGTTAAAGTTGCTGAGGTAAACAGTAAGCTTGAAAAGTTTAGGAACTCGTCACTAAACCTAGGGAAAATCTTACAAGCTCAACGGCAGTCTAAGAAACCAGTAGGATTAGGCTATCAATAGAGTCCTCCACCTTTCAACAATAACTATGTGCCTCAACCTCAGGATAAAACTGATGAACCAGTCGAGTCAGAGGTAGCAACTGAAACTGAATCTGATAAGGATAAGTCAACTAAGGTGTCGAATACTACCTCTAAGATTAAGTAAGTAAAGTTTGTGCAGTCTACTAGTGACACAATACTAGGAGAAGCTAAACCTAAAATTAATAATCAGCAAGAGGAAGTAATCACGATAGTTGAAAAGAAAGAAAATGACACTAGTGAGACACCAAAATCAAAAGACACTTATAAGAAGTCGATTGATAAGATGTCATGCTTTAGATGTCATGAGAAGAGACATGTTGTGTCTAGCTGTCCTTTTAAGAAAGTGGAGTCTACACCCTCTAAACCAGAGTCTATACCTGCTATCGGAAAGCAAGAACAACAAAGAGTAGAACCTAGTATTGCTAGCACAAGTAGTTCTGAAAACAATGAGAAGAATGTGAATGCAACACCTAAGATAGCTGTTAGACAAATACCTGTGTCGGTCAGATAACAAGAAGTGATTAGGAGTAATTCTCCGAATAGAGTCCCTAGTCAGTCTAGGTCAGGACCACAACAAAGCTATAGGAGTACAACACCTAGAAGGACTTACACTCTAGTTAGGTCTCATACTCCTCAAAGACAACATACACTAGGTAGAGCCCAGGGATATCAATCTGAAATGCCTTATAATAGAAACTATTGAAGGGCTCAATAGCAAATGCCAACCCAAAGGCCAAGAGTGAATCTTAATCACTCAACACCACAACAGGTTCTCAATCAAAAACCCAAGTCACCTGAAAGGAGAGATGGATATTTGAAGGAGTTCACGTATGTGGATGAGAATGGTATTACCAAGTAACTTGACCTTAGTAGTTACAATAATGCAGACTTATTCATTAAAGCATTTGATAAGTCACGCTTTGAGTTGCTAGTTCAACTAAATGGTATGCGTAATCCAGAGTAACTTGACCTTAGTAGTTTTTCTTTCTTTTTTTAAAGTAAGTTAGTGTTTTAGGAAACTTTCTTTCCTTTTATAGTAATTTAGTAGGATTAGTTTATCAGATTATTTATCTTAAAAGTGAAAAACAAAAGAAAAAAGAGAGAAAATCATAAAAATTAAAAAAAAAAGAATATCGAAAAATGAGTTAAGTCTTAGAATTATAGGTTCAAAGTGACGAAAATTAGCACCGTCTAAACAAACTCTAAATGTTGAGCTTTCACACATAATGCACCATAAATTCTAAGTGATATAAAGTTTCTTGTCTAATATGTTGGTAGACATAATACACAAAGGAAATCCTAACAGCTAATAAAACAATCAAGAAAATATCATATGTCTAACTAAGTTAGATGTATGACCAAAAGGTCTTAATTTCTATGTTAGAGACATACAGACAATGATTGTAAATGAGGTATGCAAATTTATCTGGGGGATGTATAGCAACATCAAAATACATCTTAAACAAAGAAAAGAAAAAGTTTTGAAAAGAAAAGGAAGACAAAACAAGTCGCTTTGTTGTACGTAAGTACAGAGCTGTCACCTCTGTTTTGACTTAAGCTAGCAAGATAAGTCGCTTTGTTGTACGTGAGTACAGACCTGTCACCGCTATCTTGCTAACTTAAAAGGAACTCTAAGACAAACTAAGACACTCTGTTATATGTAAATACCGAACTGTGTCCGACGTATGCCTTTTAAAGAAAATTTGCATTACCGAAAAGTTATAATCATTGTGTATCTGCCTTGATCATAGAAGTATATCTAAGTATGGGACACGTAAGGTAGTTTCTTGATAAATAAAAAGGCCAAAGGAATTTCCAAAGTGTTGAATGTTTAAAGGGAAAATCATACCGACAATCGACTTGGAATGTATATCACAACAAACAATCAAAGGAATAAAGATTCCTAAGTGTGAAAGTGAAATACTGAAAGTGCGTTTGACACAGCTATCTGATTGAACCTTCTTTGACTTTCTCGCAAAAATACTTTGTTAGTATAAGTTGTAATTTTTAAAGTACTTTTGAGTAATTTTAATTTTGGGTTACTTTATTTTATTTTTTTTATTTTATTATTTTATTTTAATTAGGATAAAGGTCAAAGTTTCAAGCATACATTTTTAGTTGAAGAAACAAATATTGCGTGAAAATCTGTTAAGTTCGAATATCAAACAAGTTCGAAGTTACCTTCGTACTTGCTGAAAGTTCGAACTTAAGCCAAGTTCGAGGGTGGTTGATATAAATAGGTCAACAGTACTTCATTTATGTCATCTACTCTCGAATTTGTTGTCTCGAACTTGTCAGTAGCGATCTCGAACTCAACTTCGAACTTCTCGGCTTTTCGAATTTGTTTCTATTCCACGAAGTTTTGCTACTGTGTCTCGAACCTTCATACATACTTAGGCATATTGAACCAAAAATATCTAATTAAGTGTAAGATTGGGGTGTTTTTGTGGTTAAAATCAAGCATTTTAAGTTTTATGTCATTTAAAACTAGGTGACTTTAAATCACGAGTTTTAATAACAAAAACTTAAAATTAATGATACATAACTTAGATTAGAACCTAATAGGACTAGATTACACTGCTAATTAAGTCAAATGGGGTTAAAATCATGGTTTACAAGTTGAAAGTGACCGACTTCGAACTTGTTCCTCAGGTTCGAACTTGTCAGAAAGTTCGAACTTGTTGAAATATCTATAAGTTCGAAGTCAGTCATGTTCGAATGGGTGTTTCGAACTTAACTAAGTTCGAATGGTTTTTAAAATCTTGAATTTTTCTAAATTCGAAGTTATGCAAGTTCGAATATAACAAATTTAATTTTAAATAAATTTCTAACAATTTAATCATCATTTGTGGGCAGATATGGGTGATCGCGCATTTTACAACAAGCATAATATGGTTATGGCTGTCGATCTCCAATTGCCGGAGGCTCAGCCATACCGGCATATGATAGAATTTTTGACACATTCAAGAGTGTCGTATGCACTTACGCACAATTTGCCGGTTGTTCTCACCTACTTGAGGCAATTCTGGCAACACCTTCAAGTGGACTGCACTGTCATTCCTACCGTTCTGCATACAAGAGTAGGAGGACGTCCGATCGCATTCTCAGCTGATCTTTTGCGTCAAATTCTACAGTTGGGGACAATGGAACAAGAAGCTGGCCCTATAGACTTTCCGATGCAAATAAGGCAATCTGCCTTTCTCAGAATGGGCTATGCTCAGGACATCACAAAGGCGTCCTATGTGAAGAGCGAGTTAATAGGCCAATGGAGGTATTTGGTTCATGTCATTATGGTGTGCTTTGAACCAAAGAAAGCAGGATTCGACACGATGGTGTCAAAGCTGTTGTCTGTGTTGATTGCACTGGTTTACAATAAAGCGTTTAGCTTCTCGGAGATGTTCTTCGGGGAGTTTGTTCATCAGATAACTGCCCCTGCTAGAGAGAGATTTTTGATGTATCCTCGCTTCATTATGATGATTATTCGTCACTTCCTGCCAGATCTACCACCGCTACCTGAGCAATCTGGCATTGCTATAATCGATAAGCGAATTTTTGCCGACTGCCAGACCCACAATGCACGTTGGGCTGAGCGAGTCAGGCCACAGGTGGCTCCTTTGTTTGATGCCGTTATAGATCCGGACTTTGTTGCTCCTGAAGGAGATAATTGGATTGGTGAAGCACCCCCTCAACAACAGCAGCAACAGCAACCCCAACAACCACGACCACAAGCACCGACAAGACGTACTCCGGTTACATGATCGATTCCCCGCTCCAAATCTATTACAGAAACTAGTGGGCCATCCACTTCGGCACCACAGTTAGACCAACGGGAACAGACGTTGGAAGAAATATGGGAACAAGGAGCACCTGCTTAAGAAAGTGTCACTGAACAGTTTGTTCAAGATATTTTGGAACCCCCAACTGATATGGAGGACATATTCAGACAGATCGATGAGTATCAATCTCCTGTTGCCGAGACTGAAGGCACAGAAGGTCGTGAGGAAGGAATAGAGGCTTGGGAAGAGGCTGAAGGTTAGGTGGAGATTGCCTCTGACTCGGAATCTGAATCGAGCTCAGAAGAGAAAGAAGCTGAAGATCCAGCTGTTACTATTGGAAGATATGGATCCAGAGTTGTTGTTAGCCGAGGAAGATGTCACGGCCTGTAATTCGTGACGAAGAGGTAGAAGATTCTGATTTTGAGATAGAAGAAGGGCAAAGAGACACCGCTTTATGAAGGGAGCTCCGTCTACTTCTACTGCTATTCCATCTACTTCAACCGCCGCTCCATCCACATCCGTCGCTGCTCCATCAACCTCCGCCTCCATTCCATCCACCTCCACCTCATTCATTGAAAATCAGCGTTTCACCAAGCTGAAGAGCAAAGTAGATTTCCAAAAAGTCTAAATATTCCAACTTTCTCAAGCAGTGAACAAGTTGCAGCAGCATAACTCGAGGCTGGACCAAGAAAATGCCAAGTTACAGAAGACAGTGGTAGCTCAACAAGAAGCGCTGACGACTCAGCAGTCTTATATCCTGACTCTGCAGACCATGCTTATAAGGTCTTGACTCTACGGATGTATCTCGACGCGTCACCTTCCAACGAGTACGGAATCCTCGTTAGCGGCTTGACGGTAAGATCACACACACCAAAAAACGGAGACTACCACGGTGATAGACGTACGACTTAGAATGCCCCGACATGATGATTCTCTCCTCACGAAACTCTCTGATTGCAATCAAGTTCGAGATCGCCTTCTGCTAATTGTCTGACCAATTCTGCAAAAGTGTAATAATTAATCGAATTAACCCTTAATTATACTGACAGATTCGAGTTTGTCTAGGACAAATTCGAATCTGGCCCAAGGCCTATTCGAATTTGTCCTCCTAGACAAATTCGAATCAAGCCTAAATTCGAACCTCACCATTCAAACTTATGTTTGAACTTATATTTTATCTTATGTTTGAATTCATCTTTGAACTTTATGTTTGAACTTCTTGTAATACATTACACCAAGTTCAAACATACAAACAATCAATATCAAACACACATAATCAAACATATATCAAACACTTGTTAATATTCAATACCAAGTAACTTGACTTACACAAAATGCTATCTAAACTTAGACTGCTATCGTCACACAGGATGTACTAACAGACTCCGCCTTGACGATAGCTTCTAACTTTTTACATTTTGTCTAATTACTTGAACCATATAGACTACTTCCTGCATATAAACCTATATCTATACATATTCTAACTATCTTCTGGAACTTCCTAGCTTCAGATCCCCATCCTTCGTGAAAGAAGATAGGCTGATCGTGTAGCTTCTTTAGGTCGTCCTTTGATAGATTTATTAGATGTAATGGATCATACACTCGCAAAATAACTTTGTCTTGAGTATCTTCCATCACGGCTTCAGCAGTTTCATTATCTACATACCACCACTTCATGTTACTTAGAACATCTTGTGGCATCGTCTTCATGGGCACTTTCTTCAAACACTTTACAGGCTTGTACACCATTCTGGCTCATGGCCTACCTGTATGTGGATCAATCTTTGTTTCATCTTCCACTCTCTTTCCCGTCCTTGGCTTGAGTCTTTCAAATTTTCCGGATCGGCACTCCTTTCTGATAATCTTGGCTATAACCTCAGCATAAGGATCCTCACCGATTTTGATTAACTCTTTCCACGCCAACTCCTTTACTTCTACCTTCGGCTATGTATTAAATACTCTGAGCGTCCGCCTAAGGTATTGAAGTCCATCTCTTCTTTTCAGTATAAATAGCTGCAGTTCTCTGTCGAAGAACCAGCTTATAATCCCACCTGATAGATTCACGGAGCCCGGTACTCTCATTCTTCTCTTCGTCTTAGGATCTGCCCTCTTTTCTTCCTTCCGGAACCATAGATTTAACAGTTCAGCCCTAGATGGCTCTCTCTCAGCTTCTGCTAGTTCAGAGTCTTCTACTGAGGCCAGCTTGATCTCATCGATATCAATCACATTGTGATTGTCTTGCACATATAGCTCAGTGATAGGCTGTGAGTTTACGATCACTTCATCGACATTGTCGTCTTCGTCTTCTATCACTTTATCATCTGATTTCCAATCAGCTATGTCCCCTGGCACGAACTCTCCTTCCTCCAATTCTTCAATATCATCTTCAACATCAAACTCTATCTGTTTTTCTTCAATATCCATTAGAGCGTCAATCATCTCGCTTTCAATGGCCTTTGAGGAACTAGGCTCACCTCCTTCAACTCCTGACTGACTAGGCTCCCCCTGAACTTCAGCATGCTGAGCAGAAGAAAAATCTACTGGCTCACTATCTTTTTGTGCATCGGGATGATTGCCATCGTCATCTTCTCTTCTCAACTCTTAAACATCTCTGCAACTGGTCTCCCCCTGAGCCTTAAGATTTTTCATTAGCTGCTCGAGGAGGGACCTCATGGTTCTGAGCTCAGCAGCCTGATCAGCGACAAATGTCTTGAATTCAATATTTTCTTTATCAATCTTTGCATTATGCTCTTGAAGCTCGCTGACTGCTTTTGTGAGTTGGAAGATTTGGACTGTCTGGAAGTCCACTTTGCTTCGGAGCTCTGAAAAACGTTGGTTGTCTATGAAGGTGTATGAAGTGAATGGAATTGATGTGATAGGTGACGGGGTGATAGGTGGTTGAACAGATGGTTGAACGGATGGTTGAGCTGATGGTTGAGCGGATGGTTGAGCGGCTGGAATCTCAGGCTCCGAAGCAGAAGCAGACGAAGCTACCTGCATAAACCTATGCCTTTTGGCCCTTTGCCTAGGCACTAAAGGAGTAGTATCCTCAGCCTCAACATCAGAGTCATCTTCATCTGAATCTCTAGATGCTCTCTTTTCTATCTCCCTTTCGCTTACTACAACCCTTGATCCATATATGCCTATTCGAACAGACGGATTAACCGGATTAATCGATTCAACAGCTGCTGCTTCTACCTCTATCTCTTCAGCTTCTTCTGATGACGACTCAGAGGTGGTCACTGCTTGACCCTCTACCTCTGGCTGATATTCATCAATTTCGTGCATAAGGTCACCAAAACTAGCTGGAGACTCTAAGATTGTATCAACTAGCTCAGCTGTAATTTCTTCTTCTGCCTGAGTCCCATGTGCCCAGATCTCCTCCAGAGTTTCCATTCGAGGATCTAATACTGGTGGCACACCAGAAGGACCCGCAGCGTCCGATAACGGACCTGCTACCACTGACTCTTGTACCCTGCTAGAGCTTGGCCTTGACGCCTGAGTAGATCTATCTTGAGCTCTAGGCCTCCTTCTTTGTTGTAATGGAGGACGTTGTTGTTGTTGCTGCTGCTGTGGCTGTGGTTGTACTTGTTGTGGCTGCGGCCCTTCCCCAGCCCAATTCGCACCTTCTGGGGCTTCAAAATCTGGATTTACCACGGCACCAAAAAGAGGTGCATCCAGTGGTCTAACCACGTCAGTCCTACGTGCGTTGTGTGATTGACAATCAGCAAAAATTCGCTTATCGATCACAGCGACACTCTGGATATCCGGCAACTGCGGCAGGTTGGGAAAAAAATGTCGAATCAACATCATTACAAACCTCGGATACATCAGAAACCTTTCTCGTGCTGGAGCCGTTATTTGATGAACAAACTCCGCAAAGAACATCTCGGAGTAGCTGGACTTCTTATTGTAAACCAATGCGATCATCGCCGACTGCATCTTTGACACTATGTAATCAAATCCGGCTTTCTTTGGTGCAAAGCACACCATAAAGACATGTGCAAGATACCTCCATTGGCCTATGAGACCACTTTTCATGTATGACGCTTTAGCTATATCCAGGCCATACCCCATCCTTAAAAGGGCTGCTTGCCTTACTTCCAATGTGAAGTCAATTGGCCCAGCTTCTTGTTCTACTGACCCAAGCTGCAAAACCCTACGCAGCATATCAGCAGAAAACACTAAAGGCTGCCTGCAACCCTTGTCCTCAACACCGTCGGCGTCACTGTACAATCAACTTGCAGGTGATCCCAAAACTGTCTGACATAAGGCAGTACGATCTGCACATTGTGAGAAAGGGCATACGAGACCCTGGAATATGCTAAGAAATCCACCATTTGTCGAAACGCCTGAGCTTCAGGAAGCTCACGATCCGGAGAAACAACCATATTATGCTTTTGAAAGAAAGCTCTTTCACCCATATCTGCACATTAAACAATAAAATATATTAGAAGGTACAAAATAAAAATGAAACTTGTTTAAATTCAAATTTGTTTTAATTTTGAACTTATGTAAGTTCAAAATCCAACACATATGAATTTATACAAGTTTGACGTTAAAATCATGCAAACATTAATAGCAAACTCGAATGACATGTTCGAATTTGACTTGAATTCGAGTTTGTTGACATGTTCGAATTTACTGACAAATTTGAACTATATGAACAAACTCGAAGTCGGCACTTTCAAACACAAATCCAAGATTTAAACCATATTAGACTTACAAAATAACATTCACTAGTCCTAGTAGGTTCTAATCGAAAATATATGCCACTTATTTGAAGTTTCACCAGTTAAACTTTGTGATTTTGAATCACAAAGTTCAAAACCCTTAAAACTTCAAAATAAGTCGATTTTTGCCCAAATTGAGTCTAAAACTTCCTAAATCTTGTATAATAATGTTGTTTCTACCTAGATTTGGTTATAGAATCGAACACAAAGGACAAAACTTCGATGAATAGATGAAAACTCGAAGACGGTAAACTCGAAGTAACAAGTTCGAAGGATTAGAATCGAAGGTAGGTGACAATGAATGTTCACTGTTGACCTTTATATACTAACCACATTCGAATTTGTCTTCAACTTCGACTTTACTGACAATTTCGAATGTTAATTCGACTTTGTCTTAAATTCGAATTTAAATGAAAATTTTGAAAATCTTTGAATAAAATTCAACTTTTTCAACTTTTCCAACTTTTTCGTGTAACGGAACAAACTATGCAAAATTTTTCACTAAACACAAGATTTTCACGCAGTGTTTGTTTATTCAACTAAAAATTCATCCTCAGTAACTTTTGACCTTTTTCCTAAATAAAATAAGATAAAATAATATGAAATAATAAAATAAAATAAAATAAAGTTAAAATAAGTTAAAATAAAATAAAGTAAAATCTCGAACAAAATTTAAACTTAAACTAATCTATAATACTTTAAAAATCTACATCCTATACTTAACACTAACAGAATATTTTTGGCGAGAAAGTCAAAGAAAGGTTCAATCAGATAGCGGTGTCTAATACGCACTTTTAGTATTTATGTAACAACCCGAACTTTAATTAACGACAATTAACAATAATAAACATGATTAGCATTAATTAACAAGTTTAAAGTTAATTATATGTTAAAAGTAATTTTAATTACATAATTAGCAAAATGATTTTTATAGAAAATAATAAAAATTTACAAGTCATATGATTTAATTATATAAGTAGTTATGTATTTTTGATGCAAAATTTGAAAGGAAGCTAAGTTTGGGGTCAAATTGTAAATTATGAAAATTTCAAGTAAATAAATACCTAAATATGGGTATCTGATCTTATTTCATCAAATGTGAAGAAATTAAAAGCTTCACTCTCTTTTTTCTCTCTACAAAAGTTACGGGTCCTTTGCATGTTCATCAAGAATTTTCATCAATTGCAACCAAAATTAAGTCAAGATATCATCAAAGCAAGTGTCAATCAACAAGTGATAACAAAGATTTCAAGGTAATTTTTCCATTTAATCTATTCTTATATGATTAAGTTGGAACCTACGGTTCCTGGGAAATATTTCAATTTGTCTTCAAAACCTCCAAAATTTGTTATCAATATGTGTTACAAACATTCAACAAATGCCATGCATGTACATATCTAGTGATGAATTCATAAAATTAGAATAGATGAAAGTGTTGTGTGTATGTGTTTGTGTGTTTGCATGAAACTACCGAGACCATCCTATAACTACCGAGAAATACCGAAACCATTCATGGTTTCGGTAATGTTGTAAATCTCATTCTACCGAGACCCACGTACTTGATGAAACCATTGGACAGTATCGTATACATGTGATAGTGCATACCGAAACCATTCTCTAGTTACCGAAACCTCAAGATGATACCGAAACCCCTTGATGATTTCGGTAATGGTAATACCGAAACCACAAGCATTCCTCTACCGAAACAAAGTTTTAAAGAGTAGTGAGCATAATATCGAAACCCACCTAGGCTTACCGAGACCACATAAGAGATACCGAAAGATGTCTAAACCAATACCGAAACCTTATGGTATTACCGAAACCCACCTGAAGATCTCATGAAGCTACCGAAACCGAAGTATACCGAGACCCATTTGCAACCTACCGAAACCCACATGGATGAAGGTTTCGGTGAAAACAATTTCAACACCTTGTTTATATATATATGCGTACTGTGTGTGCGCTGTGAGTTGTGTATATATATATATATATATATATATATATATATATATATATATATATATATATATATATATATATATATATATATATATATATATGTATATGCTGAAACAAGAAATAGAAGTCAACAATATATATGTGTGCACTGTGTGTGCAGAATGTACAAACAAAAATAGGAAAGACAACCATCAACTTTCTTCTCTTTTCATTCTAGTTTCATAAATGTAGTATGTGTGTGCAGTGTGGGTGACCAAACAAATTCAGCAACCATTTATATATCTTTCTTTGACTTTTATTTTTATAAATTTGTATCATGTGTGAAGGTGCTGAGAGTTAAAACAAAAATAAATAAGTTTGTGATCACACTCTACATTGATGCATATTAATTATGAGTATTGAACTTTGATCTGAATCTTTTAGAGTACGTGTATATAAATATGTTATGTGGGTATTATTTTGGAATAAAAACACAAGATATGTACGGTATGAGCAACAAATATACAAGATCATTATATATAAATTATGTGTGTATGAAAGTATAATGTGTGGCATGAGTAAAATATTTAGTAACAACAACCCTTACATATGAAGTCTTGTAGCGATTAAAATGTTATATAAGAAGGGAATGAACTCAAAGATTTAGCAAATTGCTATGTCTCGGATTTAAGGATTAAAACATAGCAAGTATAATGCATAAATGTGTGCCTGATATGTGAATTAAGAACCTTTCAATAAGCATAAAATAACATGTCTATGAAATGTATAAAAGCACATAAAATCATTAAATCATGTCAAAGCTAATTCGCGAGTTTAATTGAGAATTCAATAAAGTCTGAGATGATATTAAAAGTCAATAAATAAATAAGTCTATACATAAGCTACAGAAAGTCTGAGAATTTAACAGAAATACACAATTATGTTGTGTAATGACATAAAAGCTTATGTAAATTGATTTCCAAACATTGAACATGTTCAGCGAATCTGAACTGTGTTATAAAGTCAAAGTTTGTAAAGCCAAGCCAGAAAAGTCAAGATCAGTTAATAAAGCCAAGCCAAAGTCAGAGAAGCAAGTCAGAGCCAAAGTCAGTAAAGTCAGAGCTAAAGTCTGTAAAGTCAAATAATAAATCCTAAGATAACTCGTGTGGTGAAATTAATCCGCTTGCGAAAGTCAAAGTCAACAGTCATGCAATAAAACCAGTAACTGTGAGTTATAGATATAACAGTATACATGCTTGTCTTCCTGTGAGACATATTGTTGTTCTAGCTTTATTTGAAAGTCTAATATGCTCAGTTAGAATGTGACCTGTGCACACCTTCGTACGGTGATGCCCTGTGGATCATGATAGCTTTTAATATATCATCCTGCACAAATGTCTTTACATTCTGAATTAGTCTTGAATGTATTATTGTTGCTATCTTGATTCAATACTTGAATGCTTTCAGTCATTTGCTTTGATATCAATGCTTTCATATGCTTCCGCATAATTCAAGTCCGAGAAAGTCCATGTCAGTCTATGATTAATTCTACTCCGATGTTTGCCCATGTTGTCTTACTGGTAGCTAGCCCAGTATGTGGCTGATCCCCACAATTAAAAGCGTGTGCGTGGGATTAAACATCATCCGATCTTAAGTCCTATGTCTCACAATGTCTGGCTGATAGCGGCAGTCATGTCAAAATCACGCTTAAAGTCAAAGTCAGAGGTCAAAGTCAAAGTCAAAAGTCAAGTCTCCGCTTAAAATTGTCATGGCATGTTAACTGTTAAATCTATAATCTCACTAAGCACCGCTTACAGTTGTTGTTGAATCTTTTTACAGGTTTAATCAAAGGAAAAGGTCCAGCTGACCCAAGTCTTTAGGATCTGCACGCTCAAATTTGAAGTCATTAGACCACTACTGAATCTGCAATTGGTATTGATTGAAGACAATGGTGGTGGTGGTTTGGGTAGATCTGTGTTATGTATTGTGATTATGTATTAGATTAGTGTCCTGGTGCCCTTTTGTAGTTTTGATTTGAACTTATTTTATAATAATCCTAATTTCTGTAATGACTTAATTCCGCATTTTATTAATTCTATCTTAGTTATGATTGATGCTGTATTGCCCTTGGGACCTAGTCATTCAGGACTGCCCCGTAAGGGACGGTCTTGACAGGATGGTATCAGAGCAATAGTTTGAGTGAATCAAGTATTATGAAAGTAATACTTGGTCTTAAACTTAGGCAATACGTAAAGTATCAATCATGCTAGGTGGCTTGAACTGAGATAGGATGCACAGACTGTTAGGATGGGAAAAGGGTACATAGTCACTAAGTCTATTAACTGAAAGTCACTTGAATTTTTATGTTTCAGTAAGAATGTCTGGACAAGGAGAAATTCCTGATAATGTCACGCCTCAGCAACTGTTTGAGATGATACAACAACTGTTAGCACAACAAAATGAACAACAAGTCAAGCTAATCCAAGAACAATTTCAGGCTCGTGATGAGGCTGAAGCAAAGCGTAAAGCTGATAAAAAGAACAAAAGAAAGGATAAGCAAATCCATGATAATGAGTCTGATACTGATAAATCCATTGATAATGCCCAAACTGA
Organism: Centrapalus pauciflorus; assembly: GCA_020465985.1. Lineage (NCBI taxonomy): Eukaryota > Viridiplantae > Streptophyta > Magnoliopsida > Asterales > Asteraceae > Centrapalus > Centrapalus pauciflorus. The sequence goes on along the minus strand of JAANYP010008776.1, from coordinate 53,667 downwards.
TCAGCCAAAAGGCTGCCGATTCAAAGACTTTAAGTCTAGTGGTGCCTTGACATTTGAAGGTACTGTAGACCCTATCCAGGCATTCGACTGGATTTGTCACACAGAAGAGATTTTCAGTATCTCTGAGTGTTTAGATTCACAAAGGGTCAAGTTCGCTACTGCCTTATTTGTTGGAGCTGCCCGCGCATGGTGGAAGACACAGAGGAGTATCTACGGAGAGGACGTCATCCAAACACTTGAATGGGAGGAATTTCTCGACATGTTCAACGTTAAGTATTGTCCCGCGGATCAGCAAGATAGAATGGAAGTTCAATTGATGCAACTGACTCAAGGCGACAAGACAGTCGATGAATACGAGCACGAGTTCTCGCGATTGTGTGGCTATTCATCTTATCAAGTAGCCACAGAAGAAAGAAAAATGAATCGTTTTCGTAGAGGATTGAACCCAAAGTATCGTCAGCTGATGAGTGGTAACAAATACAAGACATACTTAGAGATGGTGGAAGCAGCCAGACAAATTGAAAGCGAATACTTGGAGTATGGTGAACAACTAAGCGTAACTCAGATTAATCCTACATGTCCGTCTCCACCTAAGAAGCAACGATTTAGCAGATTCTTCAAGACAGGAAAGAACCAGCCTCAACAGACTGATTCGTATAGCTCTCCTCAGAAGGCTAAGTCTTACGCGATTCAATCAGAACAGCGAGTGTGCAAAAGATGTAGGAAATCACATACTGGGTTATGTAATCCAATTGATGTGATATGCTATGTTTGTAGCAAAATCGGTCATAGTAGCGAGGATTGTCCATCGAAAGGTCTTGGTTGTTCCACGTGTGGAAAACCGGGACACTTTAATTATCAATGTCCAATGAGAAGCAACAGTCAATCCCTGTCGTATGCCGGAGGTTCAACAATGAAGAGCACTGCTGCAACTCCATCAGCCAAAGCACATGCCTATCATATCACAGCCGAAGAAACAGAGGAAATGCCAGATGCAGCCATGAGTACGTTTGCTAATTAAATACCTATCGTGCATCATTTGGTTTTACTACAAACTGTTCAATTATCTCTACAACACTTTCATATCAATTAACCACGTCACTTGACTAGCATTCTGCTACCCTTGATATTGAATCAGCCACAAATAAACATGATTTGCTCGTTAATAGCACAGTCTTCAATCTCGACCTCATTCCGATTCCTTAGAAACATTTTTAAAAATAGGATCGCTAAGGAGATCAGGAGAAAGATTTTCTATTCTTGATTTAAATCGACTTGTGATTTCAAAACAAGTCATGAGTTCAACTGTACAGCTTTGTCATCGATAGTGAATATGCGGATGACATATAGGTTGTAATAGTTGATGCTATAACATAAATGCCTTTTCTGATAAGAAATTCTACCTATAAGCTATCTAGGTATCAGTGTTTGTATCATGTATGATTCAAAAGCTTTAAGGAAACCCAAAACTGAATTTTTAAGCATAAGTTTCTTCGTAAAGCCTTGTAATCTGAAAGATTACAGCGTGTCTCTTAATGAGGCAAAGTAAGAAGTTGCTGATCCAATAAAATTAAATGAAAAGATGGTTTATGAACCTGATTGTCAAGCAACCCATGTCAGCTTGAAAAGAAATCAAAGAAGTCAGAGGCACAAAGCTAGAGTCAAATAAGAATTAAGTGATTGGTCTTGAATGATCAATGAAAGTCAATTATAAGTCTATGCACATGTAAATATGGAATTCATATTCCATTGGCTTGTCAATAAAAGTCTTGGCTGAAGCAAAATAAAGTAACCCTGGACTCAGGGATTACAAATGAAAAAGTCATTCCAAGTCTTGATAATAGTCCACGCAAGTCAAAAGTCTGCGAATCGATTGATGATTATAACATCATCAATGAATGAAATAGTTCAATAACATAGATGTGAGATTCAAAAAGCCACAACTGGTTCAAGATCAAAAGAAAAGAGAAATGAGATATGTAATATATCAAACTGATATCTGAGTTAATTGAAAGTTATATTAAATCTCACAGCGTAAGTCAATACAGAAAAAGTATAAGTGATAAGCAGAAATCCTAAAATTCTTATATTAATTGCATAAGTCAACAGTTAAACTGTTGATATTGATAAATCAGTAAATGTAATGATTATAAAAGCCAAAGAGCCAAGAAATCATGAAATACATACAGATGGTGCTCATTCAATAATCACCAGAATGTTTATGTCAGAATATGGGAATTCATAGCTACTTTGAAATTCCTAAATTACTTTATCTGAACATAGACAACTTCGGGGACGAAGTTATGCGTGGTGGAGCCCATTCTGTAACAACCCGAACTTTAATTAAGGACAATTAACAATAATAAACATGATTAGCATTAATTAACAAGTTTAAAGTTAATTATATGTTAAAAGTAATTTTAATTACATAATTAGCAAAATGATTTTTATAGAAAATAATAAAAATTTACAAGTCATATGATTTAATTATATAAGTAGTTATGTATTTTGATGCAAAATTTGAAAGGAAGCTAAGTTTGGGGTCAAATTGTAAATTATGAAAATTTCAAGTAAATAAATACCTAAATATGGGTATCTGATCTTATTTCATCAAATGTGAAGAAATTAAAAGCTTCACTCTCTTTTTTCTCTCTACAAAAGTTACGGGTCCTTTGCATGTTCATCAAGAATTTTCATCAATTGCAACCAAAATTAAGTCAAGATATCATCAAAGCAAGTGTCAATCAACAAGTGATAACAAAGATTTCAAGGTAATTTTTCCATTTAATCTATTCTTATATGATTAAGTTGGAACCTACGGTTCCTGGGAAATATTTCAATTTGTCTTCAAAACCTCCAAAATTTGTTATCAATATGTGTTACAAACATTCAACAAATGCCATGCATGTACATATCTAGTGATGAATTCATAAAATTAGAATAGATGAAAGTGTTGTGTGTATGTGTTTGTGTGTTTGCATGAAACTACCGAGACCATCCTATAACTACCGAGAAATACCGAAACCATTCATGGTTTCGGTAATGTTGTAAATCTCATTCTTCCGAGACCCACGTACTTGATGAAACCATTGGACAGTACCGTATACATGTGATAGTGCATACCGAAACCATTCTCTAGTTACCGAAACCTCAAGATGATACCGAAACCACAAGCATTCCTCTACCGAAACAAAGTTTTAAAGAGTAGTGAGCATAATATCGAAACCCACCTAGGCTTACCGAGACCACATACGAGATACCGAAAGATGTCAAAACCAATACCGAAACCTTATGGTATTACCGAAACCCACCTGAAGGTCTCATGAAGCTACCGAAACCGAAGTATACCGAGACCCATTTGCAACCTACCGAAACCCACATGGATGAAGGTTTCGGTGAAAACAATTTCAACACCTTGTTTATATATATATGCGTACTGTGTGTGCGCTGTGAGTTGTGTATATATATACATATATACATATATATATATATATATATATATATATATATATATATATATATGTACCATGCGTGTGTGAGTATATATAAACAGAAAGAGATGTATGAGATATTATATATATATATATGCGTATTGTGTATCTATATATATATATATATATATATATATATATATATATATATATATATATATATATATATAAACAGAAACGAAGAGAGAAATATATATATATATGTGTGTTGTGTGTGTATATATATATATATATATATGCTGAAACAAGAAATAGAAGTCAAAAATATATATGTGTGCACTGTATGTGCAGAATGTACAAACAAAAATAGGAAAGACATCCATCAACTTTCTTCTCTTTTCATTCTAGTTTCATAAATGTAGTATGTGTGTGCAGTGTGGGTGACCAAACAAATTCAGCAACCATTTATATATCTTTCTTTGACTTTTATTTTTATAAATTTGTATCATGTGTGAAGGTGCTGAGAGTTAAAACAAAAATAAATAAGTGTGTGATCACACTCTACATTGATGCATATTAATTATGAGTATTGAACTTTGATCTGAATCTTTTAGAGTACGTGTATATAAATATGTTATGTGGGTAATATTTTGGAATAAAAACACAAGATATGTACGGTATGAGCAACAAATATACAAGATCATTATATATAAATTATGTGTGTATGAAAGTATAATGTGTGGCATGAGTAAAATATTTAGTAACAACAACCCTTACATATGAAGTCTTGTAGCGATTAAAATATTATATAAGAAGGGAATGAACTCAAACTCTTAGCAAATTGCTATGTCTCGGATTTAAGGATTAAAATATAGCAAGTATAATGCATAAATGTGTGCCTGATATGTGAATTAAGAACCTTTCAATAAGCATAAAATAACATGTCTATGAAATGTATAAAAGCACATAAAATCATTAAATCATGTCAAAGCTAATTCGCGAGTTTAATTGAGAATTCAATAAAGTCTGAGATGATATTAAAAGTCAATAAATAAATAAGTCTATACATAAGCTACAGAAAGTCTGAGAATTTAACAGAAATACACAATTATGTTGTGTAATGACATATAAGCTTATGTAAATTGATTTCCAAACATTGAACAGGTTCAGCGAATCTGAACTGTGTTATAAAGTCAAAGTTTGTAAAGCCAAGCCAGAAAAGTCAAGATCAGTCAATAAAGACAAGCCAAAGTCAGAGAAGCAAGTCAGAGCCAAAGTCAGTAAAGTCAGAGCTAAAGTCTGTAAAGTCAAATAATAAATCCTAAGATAACTCGGGTGGTGGATTTAATCCGCTTGCGAAAGTCAAAGTCAACAGTCATGCAATAAAACCAGTAACTGTGAGTTATAGATATAACTGTATACATGCTTGTCTTCCTGTGAGACATATTGTTGTTCTAGCTTTATTTGAAAGTCTAATATGCTCAGTTAGAATGTGACCTGTGCACAGCTTGGTACGGTGATGCCCTGTGGATCATGATAGCTTTTAATATATCATCCTGCACAAATGTCTTTACATTCTGAATTAGTCTTGAATATATTATTGTTGCTATCTTGATTCATTACTTGAATGCTTTCAGTCATTTGCTTTGATATCAATGCTTTCATATGCTTCCGCATAATTCAAGTCCGAGAAAGTCCATGCCAGTCTATGATTAAGTCTACTCCGATGTTTGCCCAGGTTGTCTTACTGGTAGCTAGCCCAGTATGTGGCTGATCCCCACAATTAAAAGCGTGTGCGTGGGATTAAACATCATCCGATCTTAAGTCCTATGTCTCACAATGTCTGGCTGATAGCGGCAGTCATGTCAAAATCACGCTTAAAGTCAAAGTCAAAGCTCAAAGTCAAAGTCAAAAGTCAAGTCTCCGCTTAAAATTGTCATGGCATGTTAACTGTTAAATCTATAATCTCACTAAGCACCGCTTACAGTTGTTGTTGAATCTTCTTACAGGTTTAATCAAAGGAAAAGGTCCAGCTGACCCAAGTCTTTAGGATCTGCACGCTCAAATTTGAAGTCATTAGACCACTACTGAATCTGCAATTGGTATTGATTGAAGACAATGGTGGTGGTGGTTTGGGTAGATCTGTGTTATGTATTGTGATTATGTATTAGATTAGTGTCCTGGTGCCCTTTTGTAGTTTTGATTTGAACTTATTGTATAATAATCCTAATTTCTGTAATGACTTAATTCCGCATTTTATTAATTCTATCTTAGTTATGATTGATGCTGTATTGCCCTTGGGACCTAGTCATTCAGGACTGCCCCATAAGGGACGGTCTTGACAATTTACTTTCACACTTAGGAATTTTTGATTCCTTTGATTGTTTGTCGTGACACACATTTCTAGACGATTGTTGGTATTATTTTCCCTTTTAAACACGTTACACTTTGGAATATACTTTGGCCTTTTTATTTATCAAGAAATTACCTTACGTGACTTATACCTAGACATACTTTTATGATCAAGGCATACACACAATGATTATAACTTTTCGGTATTGCAAATTTTCTTTAAAAGGCAAACATTGGACACTGTTCTGTATTTACATACAACAGAGTGTCTTAGTTTGTCTTAAAGTTTATTTTAAAGCTAGCAAGACAATAGTGACAGGTCTGTACCGACGTACAACAAAGCGACTTATCTTGCTAACTCGAATCAAACCAGAGGCAACAGGTCTGTACTTACGTACAACAGAGTTACTTGTTTTGACTCTCAACTCAGTATCATGATTTTTCTATTCTTTTCTTTTCTTAAAGATGTATCTGATGTTGCTATACATCCCCCAGAAAATTTGCATACCTCATTTAGAATCAATGTCCTCTAACATAAAAATTAAGACCATTTGGTCATACATCTAAGTTAGTGACACGTCTGACTTTTTCTTGAATATTTTTATTAGCCTTGAGACTCCCTTCGTGTATTATGCCTACCAACACATCAAACTAGATAATGTACAACATTTAGAGTTTTAGGTGCATTATGTGTGAAAACTTAACACTTAGAGATTGTATCAACTGTGCTAATTTTCATCACTTTGAACCTATATATCTAAGGTGTTAGATTTATTATTTCGATCCTACGAGTTGTTTTGTAATATTTATTATCATTGTATCTTGTCTTTTATTTAATTTCCATGTAATTTATGTTTATGCCAAAGTCTAGGGGCCAAAGTTGCCATGTTGTGTAAGTTAATTAAAGGAGCCTAGAAAAGGCTCCTAGGGTTACTTTTCTATCACACGGTTGACATTTTGAATATACTACAGCCGCCATATTGTCTTTTTCTCTCAACATTCATATTGTCTTCTTCTTTATCATTACACATTTATTGAGCTTGATTCTTCATGTGTTTGATAAGAAAATCGTCAAGGTGCTGAAAATATACGGGAATACATTATTACAATTGGTATCAAAGCTCAGAGGGGTGGATTTAAACTGACTTATACAGATTCTGCTGGGTTTCTTGAGTGTTCTTCGTGTTCTTCATCTCATGTCGGTTAGATCTTCATTTCCCTTGTTTTTTCGTGCTTCGTATGTTATAATGGTCATATAAACATCACATTATCATTCTCTACTGATTTTAAGCTCATTTAGTTCCATATCTTTGTTAAAATCATCAAGAATCGGCCATTTTTAACTTTGAAAATATGGGTTGTTTAAGTGGGTTTTTCACGTGTTCATGCTGTTTTTAAGTGTTTTTTAGGTTATTTTAAATCACCAAAAGTGTTTAAAATAGTTTATAAATCATTTAGAACTGTTTTTAGGCTTTAAAACTGATAAAAATCGAATTCTGCTCATTCTGCCTTAGAAATCGTAAAAAACCTGTTGTATTTCGGATTACTACTGTAGCATTTCGGACCACCTAGGCACCAAATTCGGACCTCACATCATTCTAATTCGGACCTCATTTCGGTCCAATTCGGACCATACTTAGGTGAATTTCGGACCCCCCATAAGCCTATTTCGGACCACACTTCGGTCCCATCCGAACTTCGGACCATCCGAAGTTCAGGTCAGGCTTTCCATTTTTCACTGTTGGGACTTGTACTTAAATTTTTCCAATTTCGGTCCACTCATTTCGGTCCATCCGAATTCGGGCCTTCCACTGTTCATCCGAATTCGGTTCACCTGAATTCGGTCCATTAGGTCCATCCGAAATTAGGTTCAACCGAACTTGGTCCCCAACCGTTGTACTGTTCATCCGAATTAGGACCTCTTCCGAACTTCAACCTCATCCGAACCATAGCCATCCGAATTACTGTTCATAGATCCGAAATCAAGCCATCCGAAATCACCCATCCGCAATCAACCCATCCGAATTCGGTTCCCTCATCCGAAACACTATTCATCCGAAGTCACACCATCCGAATTCAGAACCTTCTGTTTTCAGTCCAACCCATCCGTGTTCAGTTTCCACCTCTAAGATCTTCATATTCTTAATCAACACCCATAATCATAATGTCTCGCGAAGCTCTAGTACTCGGATCTGAGAACAGACCACCAGTTCTCTATCCCGATGAGTACGAACAATGGAAATCCCGGTTCCTTAAGTTCGTTGGAATGCAACCTCTCGGGAACCTGACGCTTCAATCTATATCCGAAGGACCCGTCATCTACTATCGTGAAATAGCTGCCAGACCTGAGGCTGACCCCCCTGTCCAAGCCTCTAAAGTTGAAAGAGACCCGGCAAATGACGCCGAGAGAGACCGACAACACGCTGACAAGAGGGCAGAATATCTAATTTATCAAGCCCTCCCCACTGATATTCTAGTCGGTGTAGCAGTAAAATGTCTGCAAAAGAAATGTGGGACGAGCTGGAAGTCCAAATGCTGGGGGCAGATCTAGATGATCGTGCCAAAATTGAGGAGGCAAAGGCAAAGTTTACGGAATTCCGGGCCAAAGACGGGGAATCTCTACAAGCCACATTCACCAGGTTCTGTGCAGTCCTTAACGAGTTGAACAAACTGCACATCAAGAAGGATAGGGATGATATCAACATCCAATTCTTTGCCGCCTTAGCCCCCGAGTGGCAGCTTGCATGTCGGGCAACAAAAAGAGTCCTGAACATTCCTGAGGTCTCCATTAATGTCGTCTTTAAGGAGCTTAAAAAGTATCAAGGGCATGTCGATCAACAGAAGCTGATGGCAAATCAATTGGCCTCTCTACCGCTATCTGCCAACACAGGGTTGAAACCGAATGATTCGCTAGCCTTGATCACCAACACGCAGATTCCGACACCATCTTTTGCTCCTGGTTCTTCATCGTCTCAGTACAGGTATGCTTCTCCTCCGCGTGAGGTCTATGATGAGGAGGAAGCCTCGATACAAGAACAGATAGCCTTGTGGACCAACCGTCTCCAACAGCGACGGTTCTCAAACAAGACTAACAACCAACTCCGTTATGACACCGGTCCACGGAGGTACTCAGATGATAGGAGGGATGACCGCCGCGATTACTATCGCAGGGATGACTACCGAAGGGATGACAGGGATGATCGCCGATATGACGATAGACGCGACTATCGAGATGATAGCCGTTATGAAAGGCGAGATGATAGGCGCGATGATCGCAGGGATGACAGGCAGGACGATCGAAGGGATGATCGTCGGGATGACCGCAGGGAAGAGAGACGAGAGCCCGAAAGAAGGGATAGGAGGCGTGATGATAGCCGTGAGCATCGCCGGGCCGATAAGAGGCCGGTAGAAAGAAGAGAGGACAGGCCAAGAGCAGAAGAGCCAAAGGCCGCAGATGAACGTCTCTGCTACAAATGTGGCAAATCGGGCCACTTTGCTAGGGAATGCAAGAACAATTTCGACAGAGACGTTGCGTACTACGAGAGAAAGCTCGAGGCCGCCAAAAAGAGAACGGATTCATTAGCCCTCGTCGCCCAGGAAGACTACTGGGATGCTGAAGATTCTGAAGACGAGGATGACAAGGGCAAGAATTGCTACATGGTTGATCGTATGGGGTTGGAGACATGTGCTGATTTCACTGCTGATAATCCAGATCATGCTGCTGAGGGGGAGACACTGAAAAATCCACCAGCATGTCTGATGGCTATAACCAACGATCCCGAATGCTCCACATCCGGTTCTGAGTCCAATGAGGTATATTCCTATTACATTCCTGCACATGTAAATAAATTATTTGTAGATAATGAATGTACACTGCACACACAAATACTTGATCTACAAGATAGATTAAATGCTGAAACTGCAAGGTGTGTACAGGCTGAACATCAAGCTCATCTTCTGAAAGAATCATCTGAATTATATCATTCAAAGTGGTTAACTAATCATAATGTTATAAAACAGATGTTAATAGAAAAAGTAGATGTTCAGGATAGGAATATATACCTTGAATATTGCATGGAAACGCTTTCAAAAGATAAACTCTCTTTAAAAGAAGAAATTTCTGTTCTCACAAAACAATTAGATGCGGTAAATATGGAAAATATAGACAGTTTAGAAAAATACAAAATGATTGAAGAAGAAAGGATAAGTTTGTACTCAAGAATAAAGACCCTTGACGATGCATTTTTGAAAAGGGGTCAAACAGAACAAACTATCCATTTAAATCAGCCCAAAGAAACTAGGTTTTACCATTCTAAACAAGGAATTGGTTTTAAAAATCCTAAATATTTGGAAAAAGCACAAAATGTTTTACCTGTATTTTATGATATGAATTATATGGGAGCCAGTCTTAAATCTTTCTTTTTTGAGTCACCAAAAGAAGTTTTAAACCAAGAAAATGAGAAACGTGTTGAGCGTAAAGATAAAGAAATTTCTTTTCAATATGAAGAACTCAACGAGAGTTATTCTTCTAGAGTACCCACTTTAGAGGAAGATCTCTCGTCAACTTATTCAGAAGCTGAATTGAAAACTGAAACTGTAAAATCAACTCCACAACTTTATATTCCTGCAAAAGTTCTTCAACAACAAATCATTGTTTTAGAAAAGGAATTGAAGTCGTCTCAAGAGAAAGCACTTGATCTTCAAGATGCTCTTCTTAAGAGAGAAGAAGAATTGGTAAATCAATCTTTTCAACAAACTGTGGAAGTCACTGTCTACAGAGAAAATTTTGAAATGTTTTCACAACAATTGAAAGATCTTTCAAAAGAACAAACATTTTCTCATTCCATAAAAATTTCATGTGTGTCATCTGATAAAGGTAAGGCTAAAGCTGAATCTTCTTCTTTCATTGTCAAAGGTGAGTGCTCAAAAGTTTTCAAAAGTGAGGTTCCTCAAAAGACTCAGATTAAATCCAAGTCTTTTAAGAAACCCACTCACCACCAAAAAGAAAAGTCTGTCAAGTCTAAATCTTCCATGCTTACTGACTCTAATCGTTTTGTTCCTACAGATCATGTAAGGAGAGTCCCAAAAACCACCATGCAGGATTTTACAAGGTTTTTTGTGAAGAAGGCTTTAATGCCAAGTGAATTTGTTACTAGAGATAGGATGTCTGTAATCTCTAAAGACAATTTATGTAACAATGTGTGTGACAATGTCTGTAATGTTGAACCGAATTCTACTATTCCGTTAAAGTACTCTTTCAGTGATTTGTTTAATCTTTGTCCAACTAAATATAGACAACAGGTTCCTGAAATGAATGCTTTTGTGCCTTATCCTGTTAAACGTATTCAGAAAAAGAAAACTAAAAATAGTGCATCATCGGCCTCAAACAAAGTTGAGAATTGTCCGTTGCCAAGGCCCAAAACCAAAGCAACGGTCAAAAAGGTCTCAAAAAGACAAAAACCGAAGGCAATTTCAGCGCCTAAGGTTCCAAAACCCAATAAATCCAATCTTCAATGGATTCCAGAGGGTTGTGCATTCGGACCACACACAAATGCTAGTTGGGATTCTAAAACTGTACACGTGCCATATAAATCTGGAAACCCTAACAAAAAGGGACCCATATTGAGGTGGGTACCCAAGGTTGTGTGATCTTAATGCAGGTGGTTCTTGGTTACCTCTGATCAAGACCCGTGCTTCAAAGAAATGGCTTCTAGTTACCTTAGACTAGGACCCGTTCTTTTGCTTGTTGGTTGTGCTTAAACCGACACGTTTGGCTTCTGTGCACACAGCCCAGGACCCGGTCTTAACTCATCATGTTTTCTGAACATCTCGGTTCAGAACACGGTTTGATTGTGAATTAAAAATGGATGTGTTTGAATGCATATAGTTTTTCATTATATGAATTTATGTGTTTTTCAGGCTAAGTCCATTTGGTATATGGATTCGGGTTGCTCCAAGCACATGACTGGAAGAAGAGAATTGCTGTCCAACGTTGTTGAACAGTATTGCGGAACTGTGAAATTCGGGAACAACCATCAGGCTCACATAAAAGGATACGGGGACTTAGTTCTAAATAATCTGGTCATCAAGGACGTTGACTATGTTGAGGGGTTATCTCATAATCTTTTTAGCATAGGACAGCTCTGCGACAAAGGACTAGAAGTAACGTTTAGGGCTAAGAACTGCAGTGTTAAGAGCGTGGATGGAAAAGAAATCTTAACTGGGTCCCGAAACTCTAACCTTTACACCATTGACGTAGCTAAGCTAATAGTGAAGGATAACATTTGCCTACTATCAAAAGCCTCGTCAAAAGACTCTTGGTTGTGGCATCGAAGATTATCCCATTTGAATTTTGATAATATCAACAAGCTGGCTGCGAAACAATTGGTCAAAGGACTTCCTGAATTGCGCTATGAAAAGGACCATCTGTGTGGAGCGTGTGAGAAAGGAAAAATGAAACGATCATCTCACAAACCAAAGCCCGAACCATCAACAAAAAGAGTATTGGAGTTACTTCATATGGATTTATGCGGACCGATGAGAACTCAAAGCATAAATGGAAAACGATATGTGTTGGTTATCGTTGATGATTATTCTCGATACACCTGGGTCAGGTTCTTGCGTTCCAAGGACGAGACAGCTCAAGAAATCATTGATTTTATCAAGAGTGTCGAGACCCAACAGCAGCTGTCAGTGCAATCAATCAGATCAGATAACGGCACGGAGTTCAAGAACTCATTAGTGGAGGGCTTCCTTCGATCCAAAGGTGTTCAGCATCAATACTCTGCTGCTCGAACACCTCAACAAAATGGGGTCGTGGAAAGGCGTAACCGTACGCTAGTGGAAGCCGCTCGTACAATTCTCACATACTCAAAGCTACCTCCGTTCTTGTGGGCCGAAGCCGTATCAACAGCATGCTATACACAAAATCGCTCCATCATCCATAAGCGCTTTAACAAAACTCCTTACCAACTCTTTTTGAATAAAGTACCATTCATCAAGTACTTACATGTATTTGGTTGCAGGTGCTATGTGCTGAACGACAAAGACAACCTCGGGAAATTTAACGAAAAGGCGGATGAAGCGATCTTCATTGGATACTCATCCAACTCGAAGGCATATCGTGCATTCAATACCCGAACCAGAACAGTCAATGAAAGTGTGCACGTCACATTTGATGAGTTGGCTGAACTGGCACCCGAAGTTGATCAATCAGGACCACGCATTACTCAAATGCCTGGAGACTCTTCAAATAACCCCATTTCTTTTTCTTCTTCTGATTTGGTTAATTTATTTGATCCTTTTTATGTTGAATTTTTCGGTCCTAACTCTAGTGTGTCTAATGTTGTCAATAATGTAGGTGATCCTTCCAGTTCAACTGCGCCGCAAAGTTTCTCCGCTCCATCTTCTTCAACATTCCCTCATCCATCCACATCATCCACCGACACATCCGCAGTTGAATCTACTCCTATGATACCCTCTCATATAATACCAACAATTCTTCCTTCACCTGAACACTCGGGAATTGAACCTGAACCAGTGGTACCTTCATTTGAAACCATTGACCATGAATCCTCATCCATCCCCACATTAACCACAGAGGTTCCATCCCGAGCACCCCTTCCACACGAGATCAAATGGACCCGAAGTCACCCAACAGAGCAAATCATTGGTGACGTATCAACAGGAGTCCAAACTCGTAGGGCATCTGCTAATGAATGCCTCTTTGCATCATTCTTGAGTATGATAGAGCCCGCTCGTGTGGATGAAACCCTGACAGATCCAGATTGGATAGTTGCAATGCAAGAGGAACTCAACCAGTTTGAACAGCTACGAGTATGGCGGTTAGTTCCCAAGCCAAAAGACCGTACAGTCATCAGAACGAAGTGGATCTTTAAGAACAAACGAGATGAAAACGGCATTGTGATAAGGAATAAAGCAAGACTTGTTGCCAAAGGCTACCGACAACAAAAAGGGATAGATTATGACGAGACCTTCGCTCCAGTTGCACGGATCGAAGCAATCAGAATCTTCTTGGCGTACGCGGCACACAAAGATTTCAAAGTGTACCAAATGGACGTCAAGACTGCCTTTCTAAACGGTGAACTTAACGAGGAGGTGTATGTTGAACAACCACAAGGCTTTGTTGATGCACATAAACCCGACCATGTTTATGTGCTAGATAAGGCCCTCTATGGTTTAAAACAAGCACCTCGAGCATGGTATGATAGTCTTTCAAATTTCCTTATTTCTGCCGGTTTCTATAAAGGTGTGGTGGACACAACTCTGTTCACAAAAAGGGAAGGCCCACATATAATGCTAGTACAAATTTATGTCGACGATATTATATTTGGATCTACTGACAGTAATTTTTGTAAGGATTTTTCAGCCCTAATGGAGTCCAGGTTTGAGATGAGTATGATGGGGGAAATGAACTTTTTCCTCGGATTACAAGTCAAACAACTTGAGGATGGGATTTTTGTGAACCAGTCGAAATATACTCTTGACATTCTCAAGAAGTATAAGTTAGACTCTTGCACGAGTATCGCAACTCCCATGGCCTCCAACTGTAAGTTAGACACCGATCCTTCCGGGAAAAGTGTCGATAATACAACTTACAGAGGGATGATAGGATCCTTACTATACTTGACTGCCAGTAGGCCGGATATAGTGTTTTCAACATGTCTTTGTGCTAGATTTCAGGCCGACCCAAAAGAATCACACCTAACTGCGGTAAAACGCATTTTTCGTTATCTTAAGGGTACACCCAAACTTGGTCTACGGTATCCAAAGGGAACCGATTTTGATCTTACCGCGTTTTCAGATGCTGATTTTGCAGGTTGTATAGTGGACAGAAAAAGCACGTCGGGAGGAATACAGTTTTTAGGAGATAGACCGGTGAGTTGGTCTTCCAAAAAGCAAAATTGTGTATCCACATCTACAGCTGAGGTTGAGTATGTAGCAGCTGCAAGCTGTTGCTCTCAAGTGCTGTGGATGAAAACACAATTACGCGATTATGGATTCTCACTCACCAATATCCCTATTTGCTGTGATTCTCGAAGTGCAATTGCCTTCTCTTGCAATCCCGTGCAGCACTCTCGAACAAAACACATAAATATCAGGTATCATTTTATTAAAGATCACGTTGAAAAGGGAACCATTGAGTTGTATTTTGTTGGCACGGAATATCAACTTGCGGATATATTTACTAAAGCTTTAGACGAACCTCGTTTTCAGTTTTTAGTATCCCATATCGGCATGTTGAATCCGCCTTCCAATTAAATATCAGATATTGTCTTAAATAATTCTATTTCAATCTAAAATGATTGAAATTCCTTTATTTTAGAAAATATCTGTTATTTAAATTTAAGGATTGTGTCACAAGATTGAAACTCATTATTTCCTTATCTGCGTATATTTTTAATAATCAATGATTCTGACAAATTGCTGTGTGAATTGTTCATCTTGGAGTGGGATGCAAACAATATCCAGGTTTGTCTGTTCTTGAAAGGCTAAAAAAAAAGGGTTGTCGTGATGTAAATCTGAAAAAGAAAAGGAAAAGAACCGGTATTTATTTGAGGGGGAGTAGAGTTAGGATTTTAAATTTTATAATTCTGTGTTTCTTTTTATTTATTTTTTAGTTAAATTTTAAATTTTAGGTTGGTCTTAATTTTTTCAATTCAATTTTAAGCTTAAAGTTAATATGTCAGAAAATCACAAAAAAGATTTTATCTTTCAAATTTATCAAAAAGCCAAAAAGATTTTAGTTTACTTTATTTTATTTTATTTTAATCCCAAAATTAAAGAAAATACCAAAAATACTTTATTTTGAAGTCTCATAGAAAAATTCAAAAAGATGCAATAAATATTGGGCCAAAATTTCTTTTTAATTTTGTTTTGTTTAATTTCTTTAAAGGCCCATTTTATTTGATTTTGTGTGTGTTTGTTGAGTCCAATCCGGCGGCCCATATACAAGTTGAGCGCGAATCCTCTTGACCCGGACCCGACCCGCACACATTTAAAAAGGGCCGGTCAAATGGTCAATTTCTTCATCTTCAAGATATTTCTATTTTCCTTCTTCTCTTTCTCTCTGCCGTCGACGAGTACCACCGCCGAACCACCATTTTCGTTCACTCAAGCTTTAAAGTACTTCGTTTTTCTCGGATTTTCTTGCATTTCTTCTTTTCGGCATCATAAGGTAACATATTTCTAACTCTATTTTAGTTTATAACTTCCTATTTTATGTGTTTGATTCTCATTTTTTTTCCATTTTTTCTTCTCGGTTTATGGTAGTTTTAGGTAGTTTAATGTGTGTTTTTCACTTGGTTGTAGTTAGATAAAATGTTCCCTATGTAATTTTAGACTAGGATATGCAATTTCATGCATTTTTGTTAACATTTAACTGTTCACGTTTATTTTTGCATGAACATATTAACTGCACTCATGCAGTTTCGGATGTCCGAATTCGGACCACCACCCGAATTCGGATGTCCGACTTAGACTAATTTAAAAAAAAATTTTAAAGCACAAATTCAAGTTCGGACCACTGTTGATCCGAATTCGGGTCACTGTTGATCCGAATTCGGACCATCAAAGCAAGGCAAAAATTTTCAAAACTTGAATTTAGTCTAAGTGTGTACAGCACTGTTCATCCGAATTCGGATGATACATGGATTCGGATCCCATCCGAATTCCAGGTACCATCCGAAATCAGGACCTATCCATATCATTGCATGCATTTGTATAAGTCCTCATCCGAATTCGGACCATGTTCATGACCCATCCGAATTCGGACCACCTTCATTCGTTTCATGACTTACACTTCGGACCATCATCCGAATTCGGTCCCCATTTTCACCTCATCCGAATTCGGTCCCCCACACCTCATTCATGCATCATCCGATTTTGGACGGATCCGAATTCGATGACACTGTTCATCCGAATTCGGACCATCCGAAATCCAACACTTAGGATTTTTTTTAATTTTTCATTTTTCCAGTTCTGCATGTTTAAATAAATTAAAAAATCACAAAAATAGTTCCATCCAAGTGCACCATTGATTAGAGTTAGGATCAGTGTTTGAGTGAAACGGTCTTATCTAACATCGGTCTCTTAACGATTGACTTTGGACTTTATTAGTGGAATTTTATTCTGCTAATAAAGACCCGATGCTAAACAGATCTGACAATTTCCATTTCACACTCATCTGGACTTCACATTAATGCATTATTATATCAAGTCTTATGATTCTAACTTTGTTGCACTTTGCAGGATAATGGATCCCGCAATCATTCTCACCGTACCCCATCCTCCCATTCCGAATAACAATGCTCAGCTACCCGAGGAATCCATCCTACCCAGCGCCGAGTTTGTCGAGTTTATCCCACATAACTGGCAACTCGACGTTTCCATCCTTACAAAAGAAACCCAAACCCTTGCTTTCGACATCCTCACCCGCCATCCCCTCTATTATGCACTCTCCACTGCCATAGCTGTTCCCCAGATATATCTCCAACAATTCTGGAACAGGCTACAATATATAACCGACCCCGAACCTCACTTCACCTCCACCATTGACTGCGCTCCAGTCAAAGTCACTACTTCTGCCATCCGCCACATTCTTCATCTACCCACAGAAGACTACCCTCCCACCCTTGATTCATTCGACCCAAACCCATCCGTCTCTGAAACCCTAACTGAGATACAAACTCTAGGGTATGACGGTCCTCTTTCCAAACCATCAGACTTCCGCACGAAAAACCTTCAGTCCCACTAGCGGATTCTATTCGATGTGCTTAACAAATGCCTCACCGCCAAGTATTCAGGTCATGACTCAGCGTCGGCCCAGGTATTAGCCATGTTCACCGGCTTTGCCTTTGACCGACATGTGGACAATGCTGCATTCATCTTTGAAGAATTACGAAGAGTCTACGTCGAGAGAAGCACAAAGAAAGGCCGAAAGTATGTTCCTTTTCAAAGATTCCTACAACTCATCATACAGTGTGCAATGGATCAAGACGATGACATCCATGAGCGTCCGGAGGCTGATGTCTACCCGACAGTGGCAATTCAAAAGTTAACTCTGCCAAAGGGGGCCCCGACAGTACCGGTGATGAAAATACCTCTATCAACTCTAACGAGGTCAAGGGGCACAGAGCGGGTAAGGGCTTATATAAGAGAGAGTTATCCGGATGAGTCTCAGTCGGAATCAACTGAGACTAACCAGTCCGAAGGTGAGCAAAGAGTGAGTGAGCATGAGGGAGAACGGATGGATGTTCAACAGTCTATGGGTTTCGGTGAGCGAGAGGCTGAGATTGTGAGAGAGGGAGATGTAGGTGAGACGGCAGAGACGGCGGATTCCGAAAGAACCGTCTCTGTCGTAAGAGCGAGGGAAATTCAATCTGAGGGTGAACCAAGCCCTATTAGCCGGACTCCCCTTCATAAGACCGTTAGTCCAGCGGTCGAAACAACCCCCACCACCCACTTGGTTTCCCCTCAAAGGGAAACCACTTCATTCCACGGGGATCTTCCACACACTCCATCGCCCTCTCATTCGAAGAGTGGCGGTGTTGAAAGAGGTCACACTCCTCCCCACGTGACCGAACTTCCTTCATCCAACCCCACAAATTCACACGACGCACGATGCCTTTGTGGCATCCCCAAGAGCTGCCTCCGTGGAAGCTCAACAAACTTCCAGATCTGAGCGTCCTATACAGGAACCAGAAATGACGGAAGGAAGACCGGGAGTGGCTCAATCAACGCCGTCCACTTCCGGCCATCTCCCAATCAATCTAGAGATGCTAACGGCAGCATTACGTGCTGCCAGAGTGATTACCCGGGCTGACCTGGACGCCCAAAGGAAAGCCGCCGAGGAACGTCACACCGCCCTTCTTTCTCTAATCAAGGGTAAGGGTGTCGCCTCCGAAGCTGGCCCCCCACCAGGTTCCCATTCAGTCCATCTTCAGATAGCCGAGCTCTCGGACAAGATCGATGCTCTTAACCGTTTAATTCTTCAAGTCCAAGAGTAGCTCAATTCGCGAATGGATCGCCTCGGGTCGGCGGTCATAGACCTTCAGTGCCGCCCTCAGGCCGAGGCCCCAAAAAGAAAGCATGACGACCAGGACGACCCTGATCGTCATGAGGGGGAGAAACGACAAAAGGTTCATCATGAAGACTCCATGATCATTGTAGGGGGAGCAGAGCCTGAAGCCACAGAAATTCAAGGGTCTGGGTCCGGGGATCAGACTTATGAGTCTACGGAAGCATTAATGATAGAATATGAACCTCTACAGATTGAGGGCCCAACTCCGTTAGACCCCATGTCAGCAATGGGGACCTATGAGCCTAAATATGAAAAAGTCGAAATCATATTAGTGTCTGACTCAGACTCTGATACTGATATCGACTATACATTTCTCACACCAAAGCCTGAACCCCAATCTCCACAAAAATCACCTCCAATTCCAATTGAGATTTCGGATTCTCCACCCCATGAACCCCAACTGCAAACATCTTCTTCCATCAAATCACCTTCAGTCACTCCCACAGAAACTGCATCAATCCAACCCACTCCCACACCTAAAGATCCTCCACCAGTTATACGTACCCCATCAGTCCAATCAACCCTTCCAACTCAATCAGCTCCACATGCACATATCGCTGAAACATCCGGATCCAGAACGGTCGACTGTTTTGATACTAGAAAAGTCACCGCATCATATGACAGGACAGACGAGGAATGGATAAAGTGGTACTCATGGGGAGAAGTCCACACTCTGGATGCGGAAACAAAAGAAGAGTTATGTCAGGACCGGAGAGACCGTGTATTGAAACTTCTTGAGGCTCCTCCTAAAGAATTAGAAGAACCTCAGGTCCAGGGGTTAAAAGAATTTTTGAAGAAGTTCCCGGCTGATCAATTTCAAAATCCTTTCTTGGAAGAAAGGTTCAAAATGGTCTTCAGAAAGAAGCCGGGATCTTACAGTAGACGTCTTCTAATGGTAATGACCGATACTTCTCGATGCGTTCAAGCTGAATACAATCAGATGATGCTAAGAGAAACGAGAGACAAGAGCAAATACTGGTCAAAGTCCAAAATAGTCAAAATCAATAACATTCATATGTACAAGAGAGCCAGAGTCTACACTCCAGCCTTCGAGGTACTCAGAGAAGATGATACTATTCAAGAACTGTATGAAAGCGACCTTGACTTCGTAAACATAGACGACATAGAGCGTCTGCACAAAAAGATGAAAAATAGAGTCAAGGGTCGTCTGACACACATGACTGCTCTAGCAGCCCTGGTCCGATGCATGAATCGCCGATCAATCATAATGTGCCTCAGAGATTTCCAGATGGCGATTGAGAGTGCCTTAGTCAAAGTGGGTCTGAAAGCTCCTGAACAAGATGTATTTTTGCTAGACCACTATCCGGCTTACAAAGTTTTGCTTCGAGGACAGCCAGGGGTTATCTTTTTGAACCAGAAAGGATGAAAAGATTCATGCGCTTTGAGGATCTTCCTTGTTACTCCGATGGCACTATCAGATTGGTTCGAGCAGCGCTTACTCAGAAAGTTCAAGACTTTGACGCTCAACCAAATCCAGAACTTAGATGCTCACCATAGGAGATTCAGGATATCCTCAGCGGGATTGAATATCTGAACGAAAGGCTACATCTGAGACAAGTAACCAGACGCTTGGACGTCATACTTGGTCTCCGAGAATCTACTGACCACGCCCGAGTTCCAGGACCTCCTAAGTGATCGAAAAGGGGGAGATTGTTAGATTTATTATTTCGATCCTAGGAGTTGTTTTGTAATATTTATTATCATTGTATCTTGTCTTTTATTTAATTTCCATGTAATTTATGTTTATGCCAAAGTCTAGGGGCCAAAGTTGCCATGTTGTGTAAGTTAATTAAAGGAGCCTAGAAAAGGCTCCTATGGTTACTTTTCTATCACACGGTTGACATTTTGAATATACTACAGCCGCCATATTGTCTTTTTATCTCAACATTCATATTGTCTTCTTCTTTATCATTACATATTTATTGAGCTTGATTCTTCATGTGTTTGATAAGAAAATCGTCAAGGTGCTGAAAATATATGGGAATACATTATTACATAAGGCTTAACTCATTTTCTGATATTCTCTTTTTTTTTTTTTTTAACTTTTTACGGTTTTCTCTCTTTTTTCTTTTGTTTTACATAAATAAGAGTAAGAAAATAAAATAACCTACTAACTTACTATAAAAAGGAAAGAATTTCTATTGCTATAAAAAGAAATAAATTCTACTAAGTTCAAGTTACTCTGGATTACACATTCCGTTTAGTTGAACTAAATACTCAAAACGTGACTTATCAAAAGCTTTGGTAAATAAATAAGCATTATTATCGTCCGTTGCAACTTTTACCAGCTTAATTAAGTTCTTTTCAGCACAATCACGTATAAAGTGGTGTCTTATGTCTATGTGCTTGGTTTTACTGTGTTTAACTGGATTATTGGTTATTGCAATAGTTGACTGGTTATCTATCCTAATAGGAGTATGAGTATAAGTCAAACCGTAATCCATCAATTGTTGTTGTATCCACAAAACCTGTGAACAACAACTACCCGCAGCAACATATTCGGCCTTGCACGTTGACACGGCTACCGAAGTCTGTTTCTTGCATTGCCAAGAAACGAGCCTCCCTCCAAGGAACTGACAACCTCCAGTTGTTGACTTGCGATTGAAGCTTAATCCTCCATAGTCTGAATCCGTGAATGCCTCCAATTCCAGATCACCCTCCGCATGATACCAAAGTCTCAGCTTCGGTTTCGACTTGAGGTATCTCAGAATCCGCTTCACAGCTTTCATGTGCATCTCTTTTGGATTAGCTTGAAACCTAGCACAAATACACACAGCAAACATTATGTCAGGTCTAGAAGCAGTTAAATACATGAGTGATCCAATCATGGCCCTACATAACGTCGGATCCACATCGGTATCACTTTCTGTACCCGGTCCAAGATTATGATTCACTTGAATCGGCGTGCTGAAGTGAGCTGTCAGCTTGGTTCCTTCCATCCCGAAGAGCTCTAAGATGTCGTAGACATACTTCGTCTGATGAATAAACATGCCCTCCTTCCTCTGTTCGACTTTCAAACCTAGAAAGACGTTTAACTCACCCATCGCACTCATCTCAAACTTAGACTTCATCACCCTTTCAAAGTCTTTGCACATCTGCTCGTCTGATGACCCGAAGATGATATCATCGACATACACTTGTACCAAGATGAAATGTTGACCTTTTCTTTTCACAAAAAGAGTACTATCTATTCTCCCTCTTTCAAACCCGTTGTCTAAAAGATGATTAGATAGAGTCTCGTATCATGCCCTAGGTGCTTGATGTAATCCATACAAAGCCTTATCTAACCGATACACTCTGTCTGGATATTTCAGATTTGTAAACCCGGGCGGCTGTTCCACATACACCAGTTCCTTGACTTTCCCATAAAGAAAAGTACTCTTTACATCGAGTTGATAAACCTTAAAACCTTTGAAGGAAGCAAAAGCTAGAAACAAACGAATCGCTTCAAGCCTTGCCACTGGCGTGAACACTTCATTGTAATCGATTCCTTCCTCTTGGTTGAAACCCTTTACCACAAGCCTTACTTTGTTGCGAGTGACTATACCCCGATCATCTCTATTGCACTTGAAAACCCACTTGGTTCCTATTGCAACTTCTCCTCGAGGTAACGAAACTAACTCCCACACTTCAAGTTTCCTAAACTGTGACAGTTGTTCCTGCATCGCTTCAACCCAAGAGTTGTCTTTTAGTGCCATTTGCACATTTTTCGGCTCTACTTGCGAGATGAAACATGAGTAGAGGCAAGTATGAAAGGCCTTGGAGTCATTGATCATCGACAACAACACTGTATTGTTATTCAAACTACTCCTAGTCCTCACACCGGCATTATGATTTCCTATGATACTCTCAATAGGATGATTCTTATTAATTCTCGATGTTTCTATCTCGTCAACCCTAAGATTATCTCCCAAATTTGATCCTATCTCTCCTAACGGCGGAACAACTTCAGACTCTACATTTTCTTCCTCATGGACACTGTCTTCAGAGTTAGAAGTTGTTGTCTGATCTTCGTTTGTAGGAATTTCAGAATCATTTTCTGCTTGAGATCTATCTTCAGTTGTTGTAGGCTCGGATGTTGATGGAAAGGTGGTCCTCAGAAAACTTTGACCCTCGTCATTTAGATTTAATGACGACAAGTCCTGTTCGATTGTACCTGCATTTCCATCCAAAGGAATGTTAAATGATTGAAACAATTGGTCAATCAAAAATCCATTCCGGACCGGTTTGGGGTTCATGTGTATAACTTGTGACATCAATGTTATACACAATCTCTACTGTACCATTTGATTTGTTAAAAACCCGTTTCTTTGGTGAGTTCGGCACATAACCTAGGAAATATCCTTCGTCAGCCTTTTCACCAAACTTAGGTTGGTGTTTTGTTTTCATTAACGTACATGGTACCCCAAATGGTTCGAAGCCAGTTAAATTTGGTGGCCTTTTATTCAAAACTTCATAACAGGTTTTGTTTAATGATTTGACAGTAAGGACCCTGTTTAAGACATGACAAGCGGTATTCACTGCCTCCCCCCAAAACATGGTAGGAGGCTTTGAATCCGATAACATGGTCCTTGCTGCCTCAATCAAAGTCTCGTTTTTCCGTTCTGCCATCCCATTTTGTTGTGGCTCATATGGTGCACTAAATTGATGCACTATGCCCTTTGATAGCAATATACACCAATAACCGTGTTTTTAAATGCTGCTCCGTTATCACTCCTGATTCGTTTAACCGGCGTCCCGTATGAATTTTCGACTTGGTCTAAGAACCCAATCAGCATGCCTGCTGTTTCGTCCTTTGTACCTAAAAAGAAAACCCAAGAAAAACGTGAGTAATAATCAGTAATAACCAAACAATACCAACTATTACCTATACTCCTTTTGTTGATCGGTCCGAAGAGGTCCATATGCAACAAATAGAACGTGGTAGCTATTGAGTCCTGAGTCTTGGACTTATGTGCCTTCTTGTGTTGTTTTCCTTTCTTGCACGGTAGACACTTGTCCTCGAACTGAAAACTCTTCATGGGAACACCTTGCACCAATCCATTTTTCGTTATGTAATTCATTTTTCTTAGGTGCAAGTGTGCCATGCGTTTGTGCCATAAAACCGATTCAGTCTCTGAAGCCTTTGATAGTAAACAAGTTGGTCCCATAGAAGATTCCGGCTTGTTCATGTCGAGCATGTACAGGTCATTCTTCCTTGGAGCCCTTATCAGTATCCATTCTTCAGGTACTTTGAATCCCGGTTTCAGCACTATCGCCTCAGTATCAATGAAAAGTACTAAGTTCTTCTTATCACAGATTTGAAATACACTAATGAGATTGTGAACCAGTTTATCAACGTGATAAACTTGATCCAATTTAATAGTCCCATTAGTGACCACTCCAGTACCGGTGATATTTCCTCCCTTATTACCAGCGAACGATACAAATCCCCTATTCCCTCCCTTGAAGTCTGCGAGTAGACTTCTTTCCCCTGCCATGTGCCTGGAGCAACCACTGTCGACGAACCACTTGTTGTTTGGACCTGTAGTTATCTCCTGCACATGAAATAAAAGAGGTTAGTTATCACGGGGAACCCAAGCCATGACTGACTTGGTAATACCATTCTCGTCCACATACTTGAACTCTTTCAAATACCCATCTCTCCTTTCAGGTGACTTGGGTTTTTGATTTAGAGCCTGTTGTGGTGCAGAGTGATTTAAGTTCACTCTCGGCCTTTGTGTAGGAATTTGCTGTGGAGCTCTTGAATAGTTTCGATTATAAGGCATTTCCGATTGATATCCCTGAGCTCTACCTGGTGTTTGATGTCTTATAGGAGTGTGTGACCTAACCGGAGTGTAAGCTCTTCTAGGTGTAGTACTCCTATAAGTTTGTTGCGGTCCTGACCTAGATTGATTAGTGACTCTATTTGGTGAATTAGTCCTAATCACTTCTTTGGTTCGACCTGACACAGGTGTTTGTTTCACTGCAGATTTTGGTGTGGCTTGCACAGTTTTCTCGGTGTTATGAGAACTACTAGTGCTTGCAACACTTGTAGAAGGTTTATGTTGTTCCGACTTTCTAGTTTTAGGTGTAGAGTCTACTTTCCTATGTGGACAACTAGAAGCAACATGTCCCCTTTCATGACATCTAGAGCAAAGTAGATTTCCAAAAAGTCCAAATATTCCAACTTTATCAAGAAGTGAACGAGTTGCAGCAGCATAACTCGAGGCTGGACCAAGAAAATGCCAAGTTACAGACGACAGTGGCAGCTCAACAAGAAGCGCTGACAACTCAGCAGTCTCACAGGATGTACTAACAATGCTCAACAAGAAGCGCTGACTCTGCAGACCATGCTTGTAAGGTCTAGACTCTACGGATCTATCTCGACGCGACACCTTCCAACGAGTGCGGAATCCTCGTTAGCAGCTTGACGGTAAGATCACACACACCGAAACACGGAGACTACCAGGTGATAGACGTACGACTTAGAACGCCCCAACACGATGATTCTCTCCTCACGAAACTCTCTGATTGCAATCAAGTTCGAGATCGCCTTCTGCTAATCGTCTGACCAATTCTGCAAAAGTCTAATAATTAATCAAATAACCCTTAATTATACTGACAGATTCGAGTTTGTCTAAGACAAATTCGAATCTGGCCCAAGGCCTATTCGAATTTGTCCTCCTAGACAAATTCGAATCTAGCCTAAATTCGAACCTCACCATTCAACTTATGTTTGAACTTATGTTTTATCTTATGTTTGAATTCATCTTTGAAATTATGTTTGAACTTCTTGTAATACATTACACCAAGTTCAAACATACAAACAATCAATATCAAACACACATAATCAAACATATATCAAACACTTGTTTATATTCAATACCAAGTAACTTGACTTACACAAAATGCTATCTAAACTTAGACTGCTATCGTCACACAGGATGTACTAACAATGCTGGAGCAAATTATGAAAGACCTACAAGCTCAGGGGGAGAGCAGTTGTCGAGGAGATGAGTTAAGAAGAGTAAGAGGAGATGATGATGAAGGTGATGATTCGGCGTGCAGAAAGGTAGTGAGCTAGAAGATCTTTCTCAACAGACTGCTCAGCAATCTAATATTCAGGGGGAGCCAGGAACATCTGGCTCAGGAGGAGGAGGAGATCAAGAAAAAGGCAAGGCTTCAGAAGCCTCAGAGTCTTTTGAGCAAGAAATGATAGGAGCTCTGGTAGATTTAGATGATGAGGATGAGATCAACTTTGAGTTTGAAGAATTCATAGATGAGGAGGAACTTGAAGAGGGAGAGTTCATACCTAAGGATGTTCCAGATTGGAAATCCGATGATGAAGTATTAGAAGATGAAGATGATAATGTTGTTGAAGTTTTGATTCAAAAGCAGCCAGTCACAGAGCAATATGTGAACAATGATGAAAATGTGATAGACATAGATATGCTTAAGTCTGCATTAAATGTTAAATCTGAATCTGAGGCAGCTGACAAGGATATGTCGAATAAGGAGACCAGATGTCAATGGTTAAGAAAAGAAGAAAAGAAGGAGGTCTTGGAAATAAAAATGAAGATAAAGCTACCGAGGGCAGGCAAACTATCTAGAGTAATTCTCAGCTGGTTCTTTGACAGAGAACTGCGCCTATTTGTTCTAAAAAGAAGAGACAGATTGTAGTGTTTGAGAAGATCGCTGAAAGATTTTAGTTCGTTGCCAAAATGTGAAGTGAAGGAACTGGCTTGGAAAGAACTGAACAAGCTAGGAGACGACCAATATGCTGAAGTGCTAGCAAGAATAATTAGAAAAGAAGGTCGGTATGGTAGGTTTGAATGATTTAAGCCAAAATCTGGGAAAAGAGTAGTGGATGAAACTAGAATAGATCCACTTACTGGAAGGCCATGGGCTAATATGGTTTACAAACCAGTTAGATGCTTGAGGAAGGTTCCATTAAAGACAATGCCATAGGATGTTCTGAAGAATATGAAGTGGTGGTACGTCGATAATGAAACAGCTGAAGCCATAATGGAGGATGAAGAAGATAAAGTAATTTTAAAGGTATATGATCCGTTGCACCTTGTCCACTTATCCAAGGATGACCTACAGAAGCTTCATGATCAGCCAATTTTCTTTCATGAAGGCTGGAGATCTAAAGGCAGGAAGTTCCAGAAAGTTGTAAAGGTTTGTGTAAAACAGGGATTGTATGCAGGTAGCATTTTGAATAAGCCTAGTACTATAGAATAATTGAATATCTAGTTAGAAGCTATCGTCAAGTGGGAGTATGTTAGTGCATCCTGTGTGATGATAGCAGTCTAAGTGTAGATAATCTTTTGGAATAGTTCAGGCATTGTAATTACAAGTTAATACATATGTTTGACATTGGTTATGTATGTTTGATCTTGTTTGTGATTGGTGTTTACTTAAGTTCAAACATAAGTTCAAACATAAGTTCAAAGAAAAGTTCAAACATAAGTTCAAGAACAAGTTCTAGAACAAGTTCAAATACAAGTTCAAGAATAAGTTCAAAGCTAGGTTCGAACTTGTAGTGGACAAGTTCGTGAGATTGGGCCTTCACGAACTTGTATGGGCTAAGCTCGAACTTGAGCTCTATAATTAAGGTCTAATCAGTTTTGATTAAGAACTTTTGTAGAGATTAACACCCAGAGCGACTACGAACTTGTGAGTGTTTTTGCAGAGAGTTTTTGGAGAGAATCACGTGTCAGGACGTTCGTCGTTGACGTCAATCATTGTGTTAGCCTCCGGTTTTCGTGTGTGTGATCGATCCGTCAAACCCCTAAAGAGGATTCCGCACTCGTTGGACGGTGTCGCATCAAGATCGGATCTGTAGGCAGGTGACCTTACATGATCCATGGATAGTGATTGTGTAAATTCCCTGTGAAAAAGTGAAACATCTTCTTGTTAGGAAGAAGATGAGTGGCTGGTTGGGTATCCTGGCTTTTTAGGGCTGACAGTATTCGTGGTTTCCTAGCTATTTGGGGCTGGTATCTCCCGCTCACTCATAATATCCTCCGTCTATTAACTTATACGTACAAGGTCATACATTCAGCACCAGTACCGGTATCAGCATCATCATTATTAACATCTCATCCATCTCCACCTCGAACATCAGATAATGTACGTTCAGATTCCTCACGTTCTTCCTCACCACCCCTCACAACCTTCTCCACCCTCAACTCACTCGGACCCTCTTCAGCAACCCCATGTTGCTGAACCTGCTCAACGGTAGCTCCTTAGGTAGGAGGCCTTGATTCTTGATGCTCCACGGGAGCATGATCTATTCGATACAATCTGACACTCTCAGCACCTGGATCGACATACTTTAAGATAGATTTCGGGATTGGAAGAATATTTGCGTTAGGATCATCCCGGTTGCTATATAAACTCATCATCACATGATCTGGGCACTTCTGTGAACTTTCCTTTTTTGGAATTTTGTCGTTTTCCCTCAAATTCCAAGAATTAGGATTTGAATGAAACATTGAAGAGGAACAAAACGTCTGGCTCTGTTAGTGGTCTTTGTAAGCACCACTTCTTTGAGATCCTCCCAGACGCATTGGGCAAAATCGTAATGCTTATTAAATCCAACTCCATGAAAGATTCCAAGTGCATGAATGTTGCCTCTGTCAACACCAGTATGCTTCGAGGTCATACACCTTAAAGTAAGTGGTACGAGATCATTAGAAGGGATTTCAAATTCAAATTCTTCAGGAGCGACTCCTTCTTCACCGGCATACTCTATTCGCAAGGCTTCCTTTAATTGAACTTCTCTTGCTACTTGTTCCTCTTCATCGGAGTCTATGACGATGACTTCATTTGGATCGAACATCCTCAGAGGAACAACATCATGAATCTCTTCTTCTTCACCATAAACAGGAATGTCCTTTGGATCTTCCCAAATCGTGAGAGCTAACCAAGCTCCTAAGTCTGATTCTTTAAGAGACTCAGCCGCAAGCTCAACTTTTGATTGGTGAGATGGAGCTGATGGTTTTGGACTTGATGGAGCAGATTCTTCATATACCATTGGGGCTTTTCCAGCTACCCTTGCTCATTTCTCCCTCTTATGTTGATCAGGTTCATCCTGATCAACACGTTTTCTTTTAGTGCCTTAGGCGGAGACTTGGCAGGAATCAGCTATAATCTTCAAGTGCACGCCCATTTGATAAACCAATGGGTGTTGTTGGCTAGATGATCCGGATGCCTCGTTGTTGAGAATCTCTAGAATCAATGCATTGGTGGATGAGAGGTTCGATGATGCTTTCAGTATAGAGTGGAGTGTACCCGTGGCATCATTAAGCGATGGAATGGTAGGAGTTGCAAATTGTTGGGTCATGAAAGAATACATGTCACTCAGTTCTTGCGACATGAGAGCCTTGAACTCTGCAAACTCTTTTTTGGACACGAAGTCCCGTTGTAACCTGGAGCCAATTAGGCTTTCCGTTTACATCACGGGAGACTCCATAGAGGTCCCTTGAGGGCTGTGCTCATAGCTGGTGGTGATGTGGCTGTGACAGGACTTCCACTCATCATTGTCGGTGCACTTGTAGTGTGCACGACTCCAAGTGTTCCAGTAACGTCACTTAGACGTTGCTTGTGAATTGACTCGAGTGTTTAAGCCAAAGATTCGTCTATAGCAATAGGCTCTAGACTCGATTGTGCACGAATTGATGTCGGTGACCGGGGCTCATGTCGACGTTCTTCAATATTTGCAGTCTCCAAATGAGCCGCTGATAGTGTTTGAGCTAATTCACCATGTGGAAATGAAACACCGCTTGTGGAAAAGCCAGTGAGTGGATGGGTGGGTTTGTGCATGCGTCACTGGGCTAGTGACGTCTTCTTCAATACGGCGCCCAACACATGGGCGCCAGTAGCAGATGTGGCTGCCCGACTTATCGGTGGCGGGGAGCTCTCAGCTGTTATCCTAACTCCCCTTGACTCTTGATAATCTCTTGCATGGTTGCGAGAGAAACGAGTAGGAATTGGAGCAGGGGGAGTAACATCATCATCATCTGGATACAGAGGAGATGGAATTCTTATAGGAGATAGGTGAACTGTATGAGTCTCCAAACTTTTTGTCTCCTTCTACTGCTATCTGAGGCTGTCTACCCTCGATGCCCCTCACTTCAACGTTTTCACACTCAACTCCCCCTAAACCTATTAACTCAGGTTGAGCTCCTTGGGCATGCTCAGCCGGTCCAGGCTGTGCCATTGGAGCAATTCTCTCTCTGAATTCCCTAAGAGTCTTAGATTCTGGACTTGCAAAAGCGAGAAGCTCTTCTGTCAAGGGCCTGACGGGAATCCAAGGAGGAGTGATCGGATCATGGAAATATTTGATTTGGAAGTCTCGGACTGCCATCTCGACGTTTGACTTCCGAGATCTTTGTCACGCGCTGTGATATAATCATTTGCAGGTACCGTTGAGCAGAGACAAATTTTCTGGCCCTTCGGGTTTTTTTAGCTTGAATAACTTCAATTAACTAGGTCCACAGCGTCCAAGCATAGTTATGGTGACGGTTGTAAGCCATGCTGTGGAAAATGCGGAGAATTCTGAGGCTTGCTCGATCTGTGCCTGTGGGTTTAACTAACAGGCATCGGTCAAGGATGGACTAAGAGACGCCTTCTGTAAAAAAATTTGATGCCTTTTCTAGTTGTCCATCATACCCCAATTGCTGTATCTCTCGACAGATTTGCTGTTCTGAGAGCTGTTCATCATATTTGAGGCGGCCGGGAAAATCTCTGCGGCGAGGAAGCTGCATGATATGACTGAACTTTTGAATAGGAATTTCCATCGAGTGATCTTCTATGTCACCAGCAATGTGTTCATTTTCGGATCAGGGTGGTAGGTGAGGGTGTTCCAAAATTGTTGCAAGTACACTTGGGGTGAACATGGTCTTGGGCGGCTGGTTAGGGCATGAGATATGTGGTGGCCCAACAGAATTTCAACAATACTGTTAGAGAGGCGAAGGTCTGGATCTACTTCTGTTTTATTCAAAAAGGCAGGGTCAAGCAGGAAATTGTTGGGTTTGATTTCAAGCCAAAACTGTTTGGAGAAGATTTTCTCTGAGGCTCTAGGAGGGTGTGCAATTGACCTCGAGGTGAGTTCCTCGTTAGATTATTGGTTTGGGTCAGAGTGTTGAGGGCTGGGAGGAGGTACATTCTCTCTGGAATGAGATTGGAATGCCATTGTACCTGTCAAATAGTTGAAAGTTAGATATGTATTTGCAGAATGGATTTGACTTGTTCAAAGATGTTTCATGTGTTAGGCGTTAGATAGAATGAATCAAATTTGTTAAAGGGCTTCTACAGATAAGTTCTCTTTAAGAAAATTCATCTGCAGAACCGAAGTCATCAAGACCAGTCCCAACTCAGATTAATTTAGATGAAACAACCTATAGATTTGACTTAAAACCTCTTAACAAGTAAAATTTTCAAGTGAGCTCAACACTTTGATTTCCAGATTTAGAAAAAAAATTTAAGGTACCACTTTCAGATGAAGTGTCATCCGAGAGTTGGAACTCTTGAATGAAGCTTTGATTGAAAGTTGATTTTAAAGGATTAAGTAGAAAGCTGGACACTTTGGACAACTTGCGGGTATAGTGTTATCCGAGAGTTGTAACTCTCGGATGATACTTTCATCGAGAAAGTCCTTAGAAAAATTTGAAGATGATGTATTTGGAGTCACATCTCGAATAAAGCTTTGCTCGAGAGTTGTAACTCTCGGGTATTACCTTAGCGGCAAGTTACACTTAGAAATATTTTGGAATTTGGCCACATGTTATAACTTGCGGATGAAATGGTAATCGAGAGTTGTGACTCTCGGTTATAATTGTAATCGCAAGTAGGACTTCAAAAATTTTGTGGACCAAATAGGATGTTAGTTGTGCACGAGAGTTGCAACTCTCGTGTATACATGGAAACCCATAACACTTAGAAAAAACTTTAACCCTCCTTAAATTTTCCTTTGTTGCCCGAGATTTGCAACTCTCGGGGAAAGGGTTTTACACATAGAAAAATTTCTTTTATGCCAAACCCACAAACAACTTTTATATTTAACTTTTTGGATCGAAAAGGCAATTTGAAAAACCCTTCGGTTCCTTCTTGT
This sequence comes from Centrapalus pauciflorus, assembly GCA_020465985.1. NCBI lineage: Eukaryota > Viridiplantae > Streptophyta > Magnoliopsida > Asterales > Asteraceae > Centrapalus > Centrapalus pauciflorus. The sequence continues at coordinate 21,659 of JAANYP010008776.1, read as the reverse complement.
GGAAGGAAACCTGTTTTCAGACAAAAAAAATCACCATTTCAGACCATTTAAAGTGCAATGCCTCAAAGGAAAATGCATAAACATGTATAAAAACTTGAATGAGACTCACTTTTGTGCACGAAATTGCTTTAAACACTTCAATAACTCAAACTTATGATGAAACAGTAGGTTTGTGAAAGGTTTAGAAATGGTGTGTTATTGGGGAGGATGAAGAAGAAAAATAATTTGGAAAGAAGAAGACGAAAAGTGGCGGGGGGGGGGGGGGGGATTTTATAACATTTCAAATGCGGTTCCCGCAACACGTTTAGGGGGAACCCGACCCAACAGCTTAACATTTCCGAAAAAAACAAAAATTAAAAATAACCAAAAAAAAAAAAAAAACTGCAAAATAAGATAAAAAATAGAAGAAAATTTTTAAAAAAAAAAACTGCAAAATAAGATAAAAAATAGAAGAAAAACTTTAAATTTAAAACACGCTTAAAATAATAAGATATTAAAACTTGCCAAAATAACCGAAAATTAGACACTATCAATTAAATAGACACACCACGATTAATTAAACATACCAAATTAAATTAATTCTCCTCCTCCGAGTGTGCGTAATAAAACATGAAGAACACTCGGAAACTTACGTGAGGTTCTAAACTGATTGTTCAGAAACCATTTGAGTGAAACAAAGGTCCTAATTCGATGTGATTAGAAACCATTCCTGCAAGACAGTTAAGTGACCTTTGGTACCCAAACTGTGTGATATTTGGGTCCTGACTGATTAGCCTTTACGGTAAGGTTCTTAAGAAATGAACCGCCTTAGATCTTATACGAAGTAGACTTAATGTCTTTGTTAGCAGGAAGACAATCCTTAGGAATCCAGACAGGCTTATATTATATAGGTCTGTTAGGTTCCCTTTTAACCTTTTGTTTAGGTTTGCGACGACGTTTGTGTTTGAATATAGGAGTATAGTTTAGCAATGTAGGCATAGACAAACTAAGTGGTGTTTTGGACAAATTAAACAGCTGCTTAAATGAATATTCTTATCATTGAAATCATTCGAAACATTACACCCATTCAAAGCAGTGCTAGAATTAAAATCAACCACAGTTTTGTCATTGATTACATTGGAAACTAAAGAATTGGAAATAACAGTAATTGCTCCTTGATTCTTCAATTTAGATGCCGTCTTTTGTGTTGTGCCATTTGGTTTTACTCGGTAAACTGAAATGAAATGCACGTCTTTGTTAGTGTTAGCAGATTTAGACTCAATAATCGTTTTGTACGATTTTTGTTTCCAAGAATTCTTATTGCCCTTTTTACAGGAACCAGTAGAACTATCGATAAAAGTTCTGGAAGTGTTGCCAATGTGTTCAGTAACAGGAACGATCATCGGGGCTTTGCCTTTCTTTATTTTCAAACGATGTTGCTTTTGCAAGTTAGAGTATGAGTCATTGGCTTGAGATTGATTTGTAACCTTAGAATTTGTGATCACAGAAACTTGTTTATTTGAACAGTTTGAGATTCTAACCCCTTAATGGTTGCCAGAAGCTGATCTCATTCCTTGTCAAATGATTTAACATCAAGTTTGAAATTTTGTTCCCGAACTGAAAATAGTCTTCTTGTATCGTTAAACTCATATTCTTTTCTTAAAAAATTGTTTCTGTCTGAATCAAACAAATCTTTGGTTTCTGTTAAGGCCAATTCAAGGACATGAATTTTATCAGTTAGTTGTGAAGTGTCAGCTAGAGAAGAATTACGTCAAGCTATTTTGGCATCAAGATCTGATATTTTCTCTGAAAAATCTATCCTCACTTGCTCAAAATGTCGTGATGTATTTTCCAATATTTGTTGTAAATCAGAAGCCCATTGTTCTAGAATAGAGTATGGTATGTATACATGAGGTTTTGGCAAGGTCTGACCAGGTGTAATTCCCTTTGGTTCAACAAATTCCTCTTTTCTAAAAGATTTTTCTAATTTTCTTTGAAGAGAATCGTAATTTAACCAGTCGTAAACAAATTTAAATTGTTTTATATCAGATCTCGCTCGTTTTTCTTCTTCTTCGACAAACAATTCTGGCCAAGTCTTGTTATAGGGCATCACAAATCCCCGACCCATGGTGTCAACATAATATAACAGACTTTTCTTTTTGTTGACTATCTCTTCCATGACTCTAGGACCAGTGAACCCTAAACCTTCTCTAGACTTTAACTCTCTAGGTTTATACATACATGTTTATGGTTTGATCAGTTTGGCCACGTTTATAAAATCTATCTTCCATATCTTTGAGTTTTCTCTTAATTTCATTCTTTCAGCCAAGACAAACTCATATTTTTGAACACAGTCAAATTTATCTTCCTTAAGCATTTGATGATAGTATTCTAGTATAGAAATTTTGGCAGACAAATCATTTTTCACGTTATTAGCCTTAGACACTTATTCTTGTAACACTAATATGTTAAATTTCAAATCCGAATTTTCATTTTGAGCATTTCTAAGGGCATTTTGAAACACACTTAACTTTTTAGCCTCTTTCCTAAGTACTTTCAATTCAGCAAGAAATTCTTCAGGAAGAAGACTTACCTCTATATCGGATGAGGAAGATTCCTTGCTTGTATTAGTATCTTGAGCCATCAGAGAGACTTCAGGTGCAGCTTCAGCTGCTTGAACATCGGCGATGAAACACATGGGATCTGCAGCATCCTCTTCATCATCATCAGTGTCTTCTAGCCAGTGTTCTTCTTCAGCAAACCGCGCTCCACCGACATTCTTTTACTTAGCGAGATTGTACTTCGTCTTGTAATAGTTCTCGGTCTTCTGCTTTGGAAGACGACATTCACGAGTAAAGTGATTCGACTTTCCACAGTTGTTGCACCCTTTCTCTTTGTCATCAGTCTTGCGTTCTTCTTCTTTCGGTTTCTCTGCCATTTCTTTCTTTTCGTCATACTTCTTGCTTTTAGTTTCTCTGTAGGTCCCAAAAGGGTTTCCAATTATGTTTACAAAGGCTGTAGGGGGGGGGGGCGGGGAGTGAATACAACTAATTGTTTATCACACACTTTTTCTTAATGTTTGTATGTATATATTAACACTTGTTAAATTACAAACAAGTTTGGATTGCGGAATGATCCAAACTGAGATGACAAAATTGAAACAACAGACTTTAAATTAATCTAAGACTCACTCAAACTAGATACAATGAATTTACTCACCAAGGCTCATCAACTGTTTACACAAGACACAGACTGAACAGCCTTGAGGATGAACAACTTAGACACACTCAGCTATATCACTCAAAGTTGAAACAGAACATGCATACTTGGAAAACACACTTTGCTTTGCAATACACGTTCTCTGTTTGTGGATGTCTCTCTTGATTACTCTAATTCCTTGGAAGCTTCTCTTTTATGCTCATATACATAATCTCAGTGAAGCTTCTTCATTGGTTGTAGAGAAAGTGAGAATGTCTTGCAAAAAGACAAGATTACTTTTATGCATAAGTCTGACAAATCTTGCCTTGTGGACTTGTTGCAGATGCTTTGTCTTTTCCTTTTTGTCTCTATCGTCCACAACTTTACCTTAAAAAGGAATGTCAACTTTAGACCTTTACTCTTCATTGTAATGCTATTTTGATATACGAAATGGTATGTCACCCATTTAAGATATCCTCTTTGTCTTCATGCTTCTGTATAGCTTTAGCAGAACTGGTAGTTTCTGATTTTCCATTTTGTCTTGAGTTGTAGACTGATCTTTATGTTCAAGACTTTGCAGGAGGACATGAAAACAAACTCCGTAAAGTGTACAACCTGTTCACGAAGAACAGGTTCCGTTCACAAAGAACAAAACACTAACTTGGGTGAAAACTGTTCAACAGACATGAACAGCTTAGACAGTTTCTATCAAACCTGTCCAACAGTTATGGACAACTTTGACACTCTACCAAGTTACAACAAATGTAACAGTGTAAACAGACTTATGCTGATTTCTTAAATCACTTATCAGGTTTCAATAAGGCATCAAAAAACCTTAAAATTTACCCTTAAGTGTATCAATAAAATTTGAATGGAAATCTCACCCTATGATATAGACAGGTTTGATTTAAGCCTTTTTGTGCCTAACAATCTCCCACTATTTGCAACATTCCGCCTAAATCTGACTATATCAGTTATCACTATATACATTTACATTTTAGTTGCAGACATGAAAAATTACAACATAAAGATAAAGTAAATGATTAGTTTATACATACGGATAACTAATTTAAATAACAAATGTTTACAAGGAAAAAGTATAACTAATGTACAACTAGAAAACTTCAACTAATGGGACTGTTGATGTTAGGAGTGACTAATGGTAAGTGAATACAACTAATTGTTTATCACACACTTTTTCTTAATGTTTGTATGTATATATTAACACTTGTTAAATTAGAAACAAGTTTGGATTGCGGAATGATCCAAACTGAGAGGACAAAATTGAAACAACAGACTTTAAATTAATCTAAGACTCACTCAAACTAGATACAATGAATTTACTCACCAAGGCTCACCAACTGTTTACACAAGACACAGACTGAACAGCTTTGAGGATGAACAACTTAGACACACTCAGCTATATCACTCTAAGTTGAAACAAAACATGCATACACGGAAAACACACTTTGCTTTGCAATACACGTTCTCTGTTTGTGGATGTCTCTCTTGATTACTCTAATTCCTTGGAAGCTTCTCTTTTATGCTCATATACATAATCTCAGTGAAGCTTCTTCATTGGTTGTAGAGAAAGTGAGAATGTCTTGCAAAAAGACAAGATTACTTTTATGCATAAGTCTGACAAATCTTGCCTTGTGGACTTGTTGCAGATGCTTTGTCTTTTCCTTTTTGTCTCTATCGTCCACAACTTTACCTTAAAAAGGAATGTCAACTTTAGACCTTTACTCTTCATTGTAATGCTATTTTGATATACGAAATGGTATGTCACCCATTTAAGATATCCTCTTTGTCTTCATGCTTCTGTATAGCTTTAGCAGAACTGGCAGTTTCTGATTTTCCATTTTGTCTTGAGTTGTAGACTGATCTTTATGTTCAAGACTTTGCATGAGGACATGAAAACAAACTCCGTAAAGTGTACAACCTGTTCACGAAGAACAGGTTCCGTTCAAAAAGAACAAAACACTAACTTGGGTGAAAACTGTTCAACAGACATGAACAGCTTAGACAGTTTCTATCAAACCTGTCCAACAGTTATGGACAGCTTTGACACTCTACCAAGTTACAACAAATGTAACAGTGTAAACAGACTTAGGCTGATTTCTTAAATCACTTATCAGGTTTCAATAAGGCATCAAAAAACCTTAAAATGTACCCTTAAGTGTATCAATAAGGTTTGAATGGAAATCTCACCCTATGATATAGACAGGTTTTATTTAAGCCTTTTTGTGCCTAACAATCTCCCACTATTTGCAACATTCCGCCTAAATCTGACTATATCAGTTATCACTATATACATTTACATTTTAGTTGCAGACATGAAAAATTACAACATAAAGATAAAGTAAATGATCAGTTTATACATACGGATAACTAATTTAAATAACAAATGTTTACAAGGAAAAAGTATAACTAATGTACAACTAGAAAACTTCAACTAATGGGACTGTTGATGTTGGAAGTGACTTGTTCTTTTTCCTTCAGCAGCAGCTTGGAGAAGCTTTTCTTGTTCTAGACAAGCCAACATCTCTTTTCAAAACATTCCACCTCTTCTCTATGGTAGAAAAGTTCTTGGCTGTCCAATTCTCCTCTTTCATGACAAGCTGCTAATTGTTTCAACATTGCCACTCTCTATCTGAAGTGTTTGACAAAAGCATTCATGAACCTAAAGACCAGAAGCTGTCCGACACCAGCTTTGGGAAGATCTGAGCCTATTTCAAAACACATTTTCTTGGACAGGGGTTCCATAAAGAACACTCCAACCTCAGGATCTTCAGTGAAATTACCTTCAACAGGGTTTACACCTTGGGGCAGACTGTGATCCATATCTTTGATTTCAGTGGCATAGAACCCTTGTTCAATCAGCTTCACAATCTCCTCAAACTCCGAGTCCCTTTTCTGTCTTCTGGGCTTGATCTTGGGTTCCATCTTGGGAGTACCTTTGATCATACCTTCTAGAATCAAAGCCAACCATTTACCTTCTCCATTAGCTTTCTTACAAATGCTCTGACAGTTTTAGCAGTTTTAGATTTTGAACTACTCAGTTGCTCAACCCATTCTCTGTATCCCATTCTAGCTACATCATTCATATGACTCTAGTTTAGGGCCATCAGCACCAACCCTTGTGACCTGTAGCTTCCAAGGCTGATTTTTCCTTGACGCGGGGATAACTTTGACAATTATTTCCTTGGCTATTCTTCTTTCAGCAACATCAAAAAACTTCTTTCTAGCTAGGTTGTCAAAAGGGAATTGGGTTCTAACAGATGAAGTGCTAGAAGACACCAGTTTTCCTTTGGTCATAGAGACTTCAAAGCTTTTCTCCTTCTCAACTTTCTTTCAACTGACTGTTTCCTTTACAGTCTGTTCAAACTTCTTTTGCACTACCAAGGATGGCGTTTCTACTTTCTTTGCCTCCTAGGCAGCCAAAACCTGAGCAGCTTTCACTAAGGCTACCTCCTCCTTTGCTCTTTCCAGTAGCTCAGTTCGCTCTTGTTTCCACTCATAGTAAATGTCAAGTGGAATGCTCATTTCCTTTGCTTGAGCTTTCTCATTTGAGCTGGAGCTGTCTTTCAACCGATGTATCCACAACAACTTTTCCTTTTCCTTTGGCTGCTGTGGATGAAGCAATCTCAGTTTCCTCCTCCTCAGATGATTTCAGGACAAGCAATCTTCTTTTGCTGGGCCTGTTCTCAAGAATAAGTCCCTCCCTTTAAATGGTGCAGGGCTTGGTGACTTAGCCTTAGTAGGCTCAACTGTCCTAGAATTATGAGATGTACCTACAGTAGTACCAGTAGTTATTTAGCCTGCTGCTTGACAAACTGAGACTGATTTCTCGTTAGAGGGAGATGAAGATTTCTCCCCCTTAGACTTGTTCTTTGAGGCAAATTTCTTCTCCCCCATTGAAAGAGATGGCACAGAGCCTTCAACATCAGTGCTGCCCAAAGGAACGGATCCAGCTGGCTTGGTAGCAGCAGGTTTGGTAACAGGTTTAGAACCCACCAGGCTATGCACTAAGAAAGCCAGGTTGTCCTTTACCTCAGCTAACTGGGTAAGGCATGTTCAAGTGAGGTTGATTGAGAAGTGGCAGAGGCTGAAAGAATGGATATGGCAGCCCTGTCAGTGTCACTGAGCATCAAACTCTTAAGTTGTGCAAGAGTTATGTTGATGGATTCTTGCACATCCTCAAAGCCTGATGCCATAGAGTTAGACAGGGATATCATTAAGGTATTCAAAGAGGCTAAGGTGGAAGGCAGAGAAACAGAGCAGGTTTCTACAATACTTGACAGTTGTTGGGAAACAATTGCCAAGCTGGACATATAGTCCTATTGATTTGAAAGAAGAGAGGATAGAGAAGCGGAGAGTTGTTGCAGCTGTGAAGTGAGTGGAAGCTGCTGGGAGGAGTAGTAAGGTTGTGAAGAGGGAGATGGAAAGAATGACTTGAATGAATCAACTGACTGGCCAAGGATTTCTTCCTCAGCCTGGAGTATGTGGTGAGAGAAGTGGGAGGTTTTTGTATTTGGACTGGAGAGGAGACTAGGCCAGAAACAGGGGGTGTAACCTGTTCCCTAGTCTCAGATGGTATAGAGCCACTGGCCACAAAGGCCTCTTGTTTAACAAATGAACCTGGGATATTAGCCTGCTCCCTTTCAGGCACAAAGACTGGGGGTGTAGACTTGGTTTTTCTGGCTTTCTTGGTGACAGACCCTGCTACTGTGGACGTTGTAATACATAATTTATATAACTTAAATGTGAAGTAATGTTAAATAAAAGTGGACGTTCAAAGCTGGTGCTCAAACCTGTGATGAAAGAATTTCATCCAAAACTGATTAGTTTCTAACCTGTTTATGGGCCCTGTGCAGTGTTTCTAGGATAGGTTTCAATCTGAAACATGTTCAATAATTGAACTGATTACAAGGCTTGCCTTGTTTGACAGAATACAGAGTGAGCAGGTTTCAGGATTAGACAACAGATTAGGTTTGATGACAGTTATTTTGTCAAACCTGTTAGATGTTAAACATGTTCAAATCTTAAAGAACTAGCTAAGTACAGAACTGGTGAAACCTGTTCCTCCAAAGCTATTGTTTGAGATTTTAGCAAGTTTGCTTAACTAACTTTTGAACATCAATAACATTTAGTCACTTTTATTTAACATACCCAGCTTGGATACAATGGAACTAAACCTAATTTCTTCTAGAGGTTTGTTGAAAATATCTGCAAGTTGTTCTTCTGTAGGAACTAAAGTTACCTTAACATTACCTTTTTGGATGTGATCCCTTATGAAGTGATGCCTGACCTCAATTTGCTTGGTTCTTGAGTGGAAGACAGGGTTGTTGGAGATTTCTATGACATAGATTAGGAGTTTTCCTATATACCTGTCCATAATCCTCAAGCTGATGCTGCATCCATAGAATCTGTCCACAGCAGCTTCCAACAGCAATATACTCAACTTCAGCAGTAGCAGTGGACACAGACATCTGCTTCTTGCTGCACCAACTGATCAACTTTCCACCAAGGAGTTGACACCTGTAACATCCGGCATGAAACCAGGTTAGCAACTATGAGCTAATCTATATTTAATAGCCAATTATAACCTAATCAATGGTCATTAGCAATTAATCAAAGTGATTAACAATGCTCATGAAGAAATTCAACTCAATTAGAATCAAATTCATCGGTGCGATGAATCATGAAATCAATTAATCCGATCGATTTACGATATGAAGGACTAATTCAACTAAGTACATAATTAAATTATGATTAGTGACACTAATCATTCACTAATACAATTACTTAACATTAATTATGCAAGACTAAAACAATTCATTAAAACAATGCATCCAAAAGTATTTATGAATTTACATAAAAAGGGAAATACAAGAATACATTCTAAATACTTTTATCCAAAAAATAAAAACAAAAATACATCATTTTTATACCATAAAAATCAGCCAACACGAAAGGGGAACACACTTTTGTGTCCCCTTTGACTTTCATTAAAAATATTGAAAAGAATTCTTCACTTTTTCTACTTTTTCAACATGTTGGTAAAGTGTTAAACACCACCTTTTCTTTCATCATTTGAAAGACAAATTCTCTTCTATAAATAGAGGACTCATTTCTCATTTCATTCACACCTTGAAAGATCAAAATCCTCTCATCTTTTCTCTCAAAAAATAGGCCAAGAGCAACCAAGAACACCAAAGTTGCATCTTTTTGTTTCTTCAAGTGTTTCTTTGGTGCAACAATTCAAGAACTCAACTCCTACTCATTTGCATTCTTTTAATACATCAAAATAAGTAAAAGCTATCTTATTACTTCTTTTTTTTTTTTAAGTTGTTACAAGTCTTTCATAATGTATATGATCACCAACAACAACAAGTTACATAAAAACTCAAGTTTATAAGTCATAAGTTTTTTGTTTTTAAGTTGTTTTCTTCAAATGTGTTTATAAATATATAAACACATCATGAAGTGTAAATATAATGAAAACAAGTGATATATATGTGTTTTATAACTTTTATACAACTAGTCTTTGAATAAACAACAAGAATCACAAGTTATTTAAAGTTTATAAACTATGGATTTTCGGCAGAAAATTTACATCGACTTTGAAAAATCATAATTCATAACTTAACGAAATGAGTTGATTCTTGTCTCAAAAGTTAGATCTATGTCTTACTATAAATCTGGAAGTTTTCATAATTTATTTTGGAGTTTAAGACCCCCAGAAATTATTTGGGAAACCGAAAGTTTGACAGCTCAAAAATGGCCAACATAGGGTTTTCAACAAGTTTTTTCCCCAACCTAAACACCTCCAAAAATGACCGTTCTTGACTTTAAAAAATCTTTGTATATAGGAGTTTAATGTCAAAGAAAACCAAAGCCTAAATAGTATTGGAGCTTGGTCAAAAACAGCCTCAAAGTAGGCCGAAAAACCTTCGAAAAAGCTGGAAAATTATATATATATATATATATATATATATATATATATATATATATATATATATATATATTTAGGTTCAAATGAGTATCACTAGTTTTGCGGAGTACCGGAGGTACCTCGCTTAAAACCATTTTTTTTGAAATTTTTTTTCATAATCATGTTTAAATTAATAATATAAGACTACTTGCAAAAAATCATACCTAAACACACACTATAACTATGTGAAACGTGCAAGTTCACATGAACTGCACTGTTGTGAATGTATGTTCACAGCTAAGCATGTTCACATGAATTTTTTCACGTTCACATGACTTTTAAGAGGCTAGAAAGTGTGAATGTGTGTAATTCTTTTACGAATAGGCTTATATTATTTGTATCTAAATTAATATGAAAAAAAATTAAAAAAAAAAAACTTTTTTTCGGAGCATGTTCACATCTAAAACCCGTGTGTTCACAGGTACTCACGGTACTCTACATTTTTTAGGTACTCACACGAACCATATTCTATATATATATATAAACTTGACGTTTTAAGTGGGTTTTATTTATAAACTTGTAATGTTGGGTGATTTAAAACATAACAACATTTATACATACCAATTATCATATATGGGAGTTATTAAATCCCTTATATCATTTAGGACTCGGTTAAACGCGTCCAGTGTCATTGCTCATCAACAACGAAAATCGTCATTTTTACGATCATTTTGCCATCAACATGCGGTGAGTCTTCATAGCCCCTATTTTCACTATCTATTGGAGTGGAAATACATGCATTGTTTTCATATGGACATCAAAACTGTTTATTTCTTATATGTATTACATATTTGGATCCATCAGCCCTCAAATCATGAACCGTTAATTGCATTTATTTGCAAGCGCGAATATATTGTGGATAGATCTATCGGGAGTAATGTCCCCCATTCGGGTTAGTTCGGCTCGGCTAACAGCGGGTGCATATACATTCAACACACGGTATTACGTATGGGAATACTGCACAGGGCAAACTCATTTAATTAAGCTTCGGTTGCATGATGGTTTATGTAATACATACACGAAATTTGTGCTTTATAAATTCAACTCATCTGATAATGTCCATACAACTAGTCTTTTCGCGTAAACCTATGAGCTCACCAACAATTTGTTGATGTATTATAGCATGTATTTTAAGGTGATTAAGGCATGCGCATTTATCGGAAGCATTCCAAGGCTTCCGTTCATTTTGGAGTCGCATCATTTTCAAACTCGGAGATTTATTTGCATCTTTCTTGATAAAGTAAATTGTGTATTTAAATATTGGTATTTTAAGAACTACTAACGATGTATTTTTGTTATGTAAAACAATATGTATATTTGAAGTCAAATCAATGTAGTTTTGAAAATGTCCATATAGTGGTCGTTCGTTAGGATTATGGTTACGCTTCCGCGACGTCACGCTTCGTTGCCAACCGGGGTAACGGGGTGTGACAGATTGGTATCAGAGCCATAGTTATAGTGAACTAGGTTGCATTAGTTACCTAGACTATAACTGTTACAAAAAAAAAACTAAACTTTCTTGCTTCAACAACTGTGAACATATATATGGACCCTGATGACAGAAACATGTCACACAATACGGTTGTTATCCTCTTTGAATCCGAGGATGAATACTCACCCTTGGAACAAGGAAGCAAAGGTGACATTGGGATGTACTTTGGATCGGAGACCCACCTAGATCGAATCAATGATGAGGAAGAGGACCCGTCAGAACACGAGGAGGGCAACTGCGGCCGTGCAACCCAAATTGCTGCACCATCACCACCACATGTCCCATCCTACACCCCTTTAAGAAGCCATCCCATTGGAGCATTGAGGAGGTTCACTCCTAGAAAAAGGGTGCGGCTGGCAAAACGGGAGTCTATCCCGGTACCTGCCCCTCAGCCGCGACGGCCGAACGCAAGACAGTGGGGGTGGATGCCTCACACTCTCCAAGTGTGGAGAAACGAGGAAGGGATCCTAAGCCAGTTTGAAGTTGGAGGACCATCTTCTTCGCAAGTAGCAACACTTACCCAAGAACCTACTCTTCAAACGGTGCCTTTATTGGTGGCGAAGTTCGTCAGGCACGACATCCGATTTAGACAGATCCACCAGGAGGTTGGGGAGATCTCTGTAAGGATTAAGCAGGAGACATTACAAACCACCAATATACCCTGGGCCAACCAGAATACCCAGGCAATTCCACATGACGAAAATGACGAATTATGACAGCGCCTAGCTGAGCGGAAAGCCCGCAATGCAGAACTAACCCAACGACTTAACGCTCTGGAGTACGAGAAAACCCCGGAGGCATCTCATACTTAGTACCCTTCTACCATTTTATAGTATTTCTCTAGGTTAGACTATCGAATATATGTTTAGGCTTGAAAATTTATTGGAAAAATCCCGACCATCTCATGTACAAACATTAGGTATCAATAACTTTAATGAAAAATTAAGTTTTAACTGCAACTCTGTGTATGTGGAGATAAAGCTATGACTATCTGCCTAAGAAATTTCAAACCCATAGACTTATCCTCTTACCCCATTAGATACCACTTATGCATTTATACTATTTAATACTGGTGATGATAAGAGCTTCATATCCATGATGTTTAGTAAGCAGATAAATTCCATTCTTACACCATTAAGTGCCACTTATGCTATTGAGGTTGATGACAGTGAGACGCTTAAGACAAATAATATAAGTCGAGGATGCTCCTTAGAATTAGTAGGCCGACTCTTTGAAACAGACTTGATACCCGTCAAACTGGGAAGTGTTTACGTGGTCATAGGCATGGATTGACTATCGAAAAATCGTGCAGAAATAGTGTGCAACAAGAACACGGTTCATATACCTTTAGTCAATAAGAAGGTCCTTACTGTTCAAGGCAAAACAAGAAATACCAAAGTAAGCATCATCCCTAGCATTAGGACCCTGTAGTGTTGACAGAGAGGGAGCCAAAGGAAAAGCGGCTCGAAAATATTCTTATTATTTATGGTTACCCCAACGTTTTTTCAGAACACTTACCTGAACACCCAACATCAAGGCAAGTCAAATTCAAAAATCGGCCTAGTATCAGGTCTGGTACCAGTGGCTCGAGCACCATGAAGATTAGCCCCATCAATAGTGTAAGAATCGTCCAACCAACTGTAGGAGCTCTTAGATAAAGAGTTTATCAAACCGAGTTCCTCGCTTTGGAGAAGATCCGGTTTTGTTCATAAAGAAGAAGGATAGAACCATCAAAATGTGCATCAATTACCTAGAGCTAAATAAACTAAAGGAACCGATACCCGCTCACAAGGATCAATGACTTGTTTGACCAAACTCCAAGACTTAAGCTTCTATTCGAAGATCGACCTAAGGTATGGTTATCATCAGGTTAGAGTTCGCAAGAAAGATATTCCAAAGACAGCCTTCAGATTCCGTTTCGGTCATCATAAATTCTTATTAATGCCGTTTGGATTAACCAGTGCCCCATACTCATGGACCTCATCGGGTATGCAAACCATATCTAGACAAATTCGGGATTGTATTCATGAATGACTTTTTAATCTACTCACGAAACAATGAGGAGCACGAGCAAACATTTAAGACTGATTCTAAAGTTGTTGAAGAAAGAACAATTATATGCCAAGCTTTCTAAGTTTGACTTTTGGCTAAGATAGGTAAGATTTCTCGGTCACGTAATCAATAGTAAAGGGATCCTAGTCGACCCCGCAAAGATCGAGTTTATCAGGAATTGGTCAACTCTTAGAACCCCCATAGGGATACGACAGTCCTTAAGACTTGCCACTTATTATAGGTAACTATCAAAAATTTCTCAAAGATCACTGAAGCTCTAACAAAACTGACCCGAAAAAACATTAAGTATGATTGGGGCGAGGATCAAGAGACATCATATCAGTTATTAAAGCACAATCTGTGCAGCGCGCTTATTTTATCCAAGAGAAGCAAGAAATTTTTAGATTATTGTGACGCTTCACACAATAGGTTGATATAGAAAGATAGGGTCATAGCTTATACTTTATGAAAACTTAGGGTTCACTAGGTGAATTACATAACGCATGATCTAGATCTTGGAGCAGTAGACTTTATCTTTTAGACTTGGAGACATTAGTTGTACGGTAAGAAGTGTACTACACTCACAGACCATAAGAGCCTCCAACACATCTAGAACCAAAAAGAGTCGGATATGAAGTAGTGCCATTGGATGGAGCTAATGAGTAATTGCAACTGTGAAATTCATTATCACCTGAGGAAAACTAACGTGGTTGCAGACGCTCAGAGCGGAAAGGAACAAGCTAAGCCGTTAAAAGTACAATCCCTTGTTATAACCATTCAACCGAACCTTCCTTCCTTAGCTCATGAAGCACAAATTGAAGCTGTTAAGGAGGAAAATATGAAAAAGGAAGCCCTTCACGGAATGGATAAACAGTTTGGGATAAGGGCTAATAAAAATCGATATTTCATGAATAAAGTCTGGTTACCCTGTTTTGGTGGAATAAGAAAGCGGGTTATGGATGAAGGATACAAATCAAGATATGCCACTCGCCCCGGATTTGATAAAATGTATCATAACCTCAAGGGCTATAATGGTGGCCTAACATGAAGGCTGACATTGCCACATATGTCAACAAATTCCTAACATGCTCTAAAGTTAAGATAAAACATCAGAAACCATTTGGGTAATAGTCGACCGCCTAACAAAATCCGCGCAATCAAGGGGAACAACAAGATGAATAAGCTAGTCCATACATACCACAAGGAAGTTGCCTCCGGACACGGAGTTCCTATTATAATCATTTCAGATTTGGATAGCAGATCTACATCTAGGTTTTTGGCGATTATTACAGCAAGTTTTGGATACAAGCTTGGACATGAGTACCACTTATCACCCTCAGACCGATGGTTAGAAGAATAGAACAATCCAAACCCTAGAACATACATTAAGAGCGTGTGTGATAGATACTCAATTGCCTTAGTGGAATTATCGTACTGAAATAGCTATCACTCGAGTATTAAAGCTGCTCTGTTTGAGGCCCTCTACGGGCGAAGGTGTCGATCGCCGATTTGTTGGGAGGAAGTAGGAGATAGCCAAATCACTGGCGCTAAGATCATTCACGAAACTACTGTAACATCCACGGATTCAATTTGATGTATTTTGACTAATTAAGTGGAAAATTTATATTTAAAGTTGAATTTGGGTGCTTATTATGTATTTGGATATTTAGCAAAGTTTGTTGTTATTTTTAAGAAAATTGAACTCAGAATCAATTTTGTGGAGTATTATGAATATTAAAAGTTAATTATGATAATTCTAAGATTAAAACAGTATTTTATGGAACCGGTTAAGTCGAGGGGAGAAATGTGCAAAATGGTGAAAATTGGAATAAAAGAGCAAAAGGGCTTCATTTTCACCATCTCTCTCTCTCTCTAGACTCTCTCTCTAGAATTCTCTCTCTACATCTCTCTAAGATAAATCACAAACCGACCGTCGGATTTTCGAGAATTATACGTCATCGGAAAGATATCGAGGAGTACAACAACAATCTACAAACGGATTTCAGATTTCATACGAATTGAGGTAAGAATCGAACCTTTTTAAGTTATGGTTTTGGTTTTGAAGAACAGGAATCTCGAATCTATCATTTTATGCAAATTTAAGTTTGTTTTGCTTGAAATGTTGCTGGATTATGATACTATATGCATAGTAGAATCGAATATATGCATCATACATGATATAACACTGATTTTAGGCCTTAGAAATGAAGGATTTAAGTTGAAATGATGAACAGACTCGAATATGTCAAGAACAGAGTCGAAATGTAAGAACAGACTCGAGTTTGGTGCTAGATTCGAAGTTGTACTATTAGATTCTAAGGGGGAGGCTTCGAATCTGACATTAGATTCGAAGATGAATTCGAATCTGATGGGGGGGTTCGAATCTGTGCTAAGGGTTCGAATCTGATGTGTAAAAATCGAATCTGATGCTTGATTTCGAATCTAACCCATTAAATTCGAGTTTAATGCCTAAAATTAAGAATACTACTCCCTAGACTTGTGTATTTTGAATGAAACTCATAAACAACACATAAAATGTCATGAGTTATATAAAGGTCAGTATATGAACATGAAATGGGTACAAACTTAGTTGTAATTCGAATTTGGATATAGACCCGAAACGGGGGAAAATATCGTCAAATTTACGAAACTTGATTATTATGGAATTAAATGGATAATGATACGAGGAATTGTTGTAATTGATAATAACAGGTCCCTTGTGGTGTTGTTTAACCCACAGTGGGGTACTTGGTGGATCCGGTTGAAAGCCCGAAGAGAAATAATATCGGTTTAAAGATAATACGCACCCACTGTGAGTACAGTAGATTTCGCATGATTATATCTGATTTATGTTAAGCTTTGCCTGCTGAGACTTGTTGTTTCACTTGTTTGGTTGGATTTCTACTAACTTGCGTAGATTTAGATGCACATTCTTACTTGTTGCATGTCCGTTCGATTGTTGTGCATCTAGTGATGGACCGGTGGGTCGCATCGATTACTCTGATGTTACTGCGCTATATGACGCTGGAGCTGATCCCTCCAGGTCCGGTAGGCAGTATGTCATCCCCGATCGTTCGTTTGTCTCAGATGGTATGTGTAAATGCCGAGCTTTGGGCTCGAAGGGGCTGCGGCTCTGGTCCGTACTTGGTGTACGAAGAGAGTATACGACGTTTGTCGTCGGGGTTACTCTTGGGCTTTATAAATATTTATAATATGCGCAATCTATGTATTCACTAAGCATTCGCTTACGTTTTAGTTGTTGTATTTTTACAGGAAAGGGGAAATCTACTGCTGGACCTTCTAGTTAGGTCGATTTGGAAGATTTGGAAGATATCTGCTATTTAATCGGTAATTATGTTGTGGGACAAATGTTGTAATATATTCTGGATGATTGTAATAAATGTATGGGTGTGTAGACCTAGACTTGGTACCTGATAGCACCGTAGGGTGTTTAACACTTGTTGCACCACTTTATTTATGTTTTAATGCTTCCGCACTTAAAATTAGGTTATCAGATCATTATGTTATTGCATGTTGATGATTAATCCTGGGTGTATTGTAATTGGTGGTTGTTGTGGCAAGGGTGTCACACGAGATGGTATCAGAGCAGTTGTTTGAGATTCAAGAGTCCGTGAGGTCTTGATCTCAAACATTAGGTAATGATATGTAGTGGTCTAAGTAATGATCTGAACTAAGATAGGTTATGATCTAGTAATTATAAGTGATTGACTATCATACGGGACAAATAAGTGGTGTCTTTAAACTAATGACATGTTACTAAACAAGTTATATGTTTATATTTTCAGAACATGTCTGGAGGAATGACACCTGAGGAAGCCAGAGAGATGATGCTAGCCATGATGGCTGAGCAGAATATAATGATACAAGATCAGTTTCGGGCTCGAGATGAGGCCGATGCTAATAGAAGAGAGGATAAGAGAAAGAACAAGGAGAAGGAAGGGAGTAACAACGAGGAACGAGATGACAACATTGGGTCATCTAACAAGCCCAAGGGTTGTCGTTTCAAGGACTTCAAAGGAAATGGAGCCGTGGAGTTTAATGGATTAGGAGATGCTGTTGCCGCACTGGAATGGATAACAGCAACTGAGCGAACATTCCGAATCAGCGACTGTGCTGAGAAGGACATGGTTCGTTATGCAACTGCTATGTTCACGAATGATGCAATCATGTGGTGGAATGCCATGGTGAACGCTTTGACATTGGAGAAGATTTCTGTTATGACTTGGGCTGAGTTCAAGGACCTATTCACTCAGCAGGGGACTAAGACGGTGTCCCAATATGCGGTGGAATTCACGAGGCTGAGTCTGTTCGCGCCTCATCAAGTTGATACTGAAGAGAGGAAAGTGACCAGGTTCGAGGCTGGTCCTGACATTGAGATTAGGAGGGTTATGAGCAACGTCCGCTACCCTACATTTGCTGGCTTACTTGAGGCTGCCAGAAATGTAGAACAGATCTTGATTATGTCGGGCTACTCGATCGGGTCTGCTGCTGCTTCCACCAATCCAACACAGCCGTCACCGCCGAAGCGCCAACGCGAGGGAGGATATTCTGGTTCTTCCCGGTCTTCACAGTACTCACCTCAACAGTCGTATCGCCGACAATCTGGTTCATCTGATCGCGGTCGTGCGCGTGCATACTCCATCAACACTGAGCCGCAGTATTGCAATAAATGTCATCTGGAGCACTTTGGCAAATGCACTAACGAACGTGCTTGTTTTTGCTGTGGGGAGCTGGGACATTTTCAGAATGACTGCCCAAGGAAGGGTGATGCTTGCTATAAGTGTGGGGTGTGGGGTCACTATAGCAGGAATTGTAGAAAGAATGCTCCAACGGCTGCTGTCCCATCATCAACACGCTCGTGTGGAGGTTCGAGTGGTGGTTCAGTTAACCGCCGGAGTCAGTCACAGAGGGCACCTGCTCGTGCTTTTCAGATAACTGCAGAGGAGGCAAGGGAAAATCCGGAGGTCGTCACGGGTACGTTCATAGTTAATTCTATGCCTGCACGAGTTTTATTTGATTCAGGTGCCAATAGGTCGTTTGTTTCTACTATGTTCGCACAAAGAATTGCCATGCCACTATCTAGATTATCTGCTGTTCTTGATATAGAAACTGCTAGCAACACTCTAGTAAAAGTAGATCATGTCTACCGTAACTGCACGTTAGTAATTGAAGATGTAGTCTTCAATTTGGACTTGATACCGATAGAATTCAGTGAGTTTGATGTCATAGTCGGGATGGACTGGTTGATCGAGAATGAAGCCCACATAGTGTGTAAGAGCCGAATGATAAAGATAACTACCCCGGAGGGGCGTGAGATATGTATATATGGGGATAGGAGAAGCGGGGATCTGTGTTTGCTGACTATTGCAAAAGCTCGAAAGCTTGTTGCAAAGGGATGTGATGCATACTTAGCATATGCGATTGATGCTAAGGCAGAGAAGAGAACTTTGGCCGATGTGCCGGTTGTTTCACAATTCCCGGATGTGTTTCCGGAAGACTTGTCTGGCGTGCCGCCTGAGAGACAAGTTGAGTTTCGAATTGATCTGATCCCCGGAGCTGCACCGGTAGCTCGTTCTCCTTATCGTCTTGCCCCAACCGAGATGAAAGAAATGATGACACAACTTCAAGAGTTATTGGACAAGGGCTTTATTCGGCCGAGTTCATCGCCGTGGGGAGCTCCGGTACTGTTTGTAAAGAAGAAAGATGGCACGATGAGGATGTGCATAGATTACCGGGAGCTGAATAAATTGACGATTAAGAACAAGTATCCTCTGCCGAGGATAGACGACTTGTTTGATCAGTTACATGGCGCTAGTGTATTTTCCTCTGCCGAGGATAGACGACTTGTTTGATCAGTTACATGGCGCTTGTGTATTTTCTAAGATTGATCTGAGATCGGGTTACCATCAACTGAAAGTTCGAGAAGAGGATGTGCCTAAGACAGCATTTAGGACACGTTATGGGCATTACGAGTTCTTGGTTATGCCTTTTGGGTTAACCAATGCCCCGGCTGTCTTTATGGACTTGATGAATAGGGTTTGTAGACCGATGTTGGATAAGTCGGTGATAGTGTTTATTGATGATATACTGGTATATTCTAAGTCTGAAGCAGAACATGCTGAACATCTGAGAGAACTGTTGGAGTCGTTAAGAAAAGAAAGGTTGTACGCCAAGTTCTCAAAGTGCGAGTTTTGGCTACAACAGATACAGTTTCTAGGACATGTTATATCTGGAGCTGGGATTTCGGTTGATCCAGCTAAAGTAGAGGCTATAAGAAATTGGGAACCGCCACAATCAGCTACGGAAATCAGGAGTTTTCTTGGGTTGGCGGGATATTATAGGAGGTTTATAAAGGACTTTTCAAAGATTGCAGTTCCGCTGACGGCATTAACGAAGAAGAATGCGCCTTTTGTTTGGGAGACCGTGCAGCAAGAGGCGTTTGATGTCTTGAAGAAAACTTTGAGTGAAGCGCCGATACTTGCCTTACCTGAGGGCAATGATGACTTTGTGGTGTATACCGATGCTTCGAGGTTAGGGTTAGGCGCTGTACTGATGCAGCGCGGGAAAGTAATTGCATATGCTTCAAGGCAGTTGAAGCAGCATGAGAAGAATTATTCGACTCATGACCTCGAGTTGACTGCAGTAACATTCGCATTAAAGTTATGGAGGCATTATCTCTACGGGACTAAGTGCCAATTATACACGGACCATAAGAGTTTAAAGTACATTTTTAGCCAGAAGGAACTCAATATGAGGCAGAGACGATCAATGGAACTAATAAAGGATTACGATTGTGAAATTCTTTATCACCCCGGAAAGGCTAATGTAGTAGCCGATGCCTTGAGTCGGAAAGCGTATGCTAAGGATTGCTGCTATATGATGACTTCTACCATGTTAACGTCTACTATTATAGATGATGTCAAGGCCGCTCAGGAGGAAGCCTTGAAAGACGAGAATGTTAGTGCTGAGGATATAAGGGTGCAAATGAAGAATATGGAAACAAGTGAAACGGGTTTGAAAGGTGTGTACGGAAGAATTTGGGTGCCGAAATATGGTGGTATGAGAAATGTGATCGTTGAGGAGGCACATCAATCTAAATTTTCTGTACATCCCGGGAGCACAAAGATGTACAACGACTTAAAGGCAGACTTTTGGTGGCCGGGATTGAAGAAGGATATCGGTCAGTATGTTGAACGATGTAGGACTTGCCGGTTGGTAAAGGCCGAACATCAACAACCGTACGGCAGTATGCAGCCGCTTCCCATTCCGGAATGGAAGTGGGAGCACATTACTATGGATTTTGTTACGAAACTGCCGAAGACTAGGCGCCAACATGATGCAGTTTGGGTGATAGTCGATAGATTAACTAAGTCCGCACATTTTATACCGATAAGAGAAAGTTACTCTTTAGAAAAGTTGGCTAAAATTTATATGGACGAGATTGTTTCTAGGCATGGAGTGCCTAAGTCCATAGTATCGGACCGGGACAGCCGGTTTACTTCAAATTTTTGGTCGGCTTTGCAAGAAGGGTTAGGGACAAGGATAGCAATGAGTACAGCTTACCGCCCGCAAACTGATGGTCTGAGTGAGCGGACCATCTTAACGCTTGAAGACATGATGAGATCGTGTGTGTTAGATCTCGGTGGCAATTGGGACAATCATCTGCCACTCATAGAGTTTTCGTATAACAACAGTTACCACGCTACGATCAAGAAAGCTCCGTTCGAGGCTTTGTATGGAAGGAAATGTAGGACTCCTACATGTTGGAGAGAAACGGGTGAAACACCAATCGCTGGGCCGGCCTTGCTTCAGGAAACAAACGAGAAGATACAGTTGATTAGGCAGAACATGAAGGCGGCCCAGGATCGTCAGAAAAGCTACTATGATCGGAGGCACAAGCCGATCAATTTTGAAGTGAAT
>JAANYP010008775.1:0-88546 GCA_020465985.1 Centrapalus pauciflorus | reverse complement strand
AATCTCCCCCTATTTGCAATAATCAGTCTAAGCTGATTTAATCAAAAATCACTATACATTTTACAATACATCTTGCTCAAAAGAAATTACAACATCTAAGTAAAGTAAAAGATTAGTGTATATATACTGATTTTGATTACATAAACAACACATGCTTTTACAGAAGTACAACTAATGTACTAATGTATATTACAACTAATGTAAATATGAATAGTTACAACAGATGTAACAAGGTACAACTAATGTACAAAAGAGTTCAACAATTTGGACTATTGATGTTGGAGCAGATAATGGCAAGCCTGTCCAACAGATGGACAACTTCCATTCTTCACCTACCCAGATGGTAGGTGGACTTCACTCCAGTGGTGGTGGTCCTTCAAACATCTTTTCAAGTTCATCGCTTGTTTCCTCCAGATCTTGAATTTCAACTCCGAGGATCATAAACTTGGGATCTTGAAGTTCACCTCTCTCATAAAAGCCTCAGAGCTGGTCCCAGACGGCTGCTCTCCACCTGCTGGATTGCCTGAATGAAGTTGCAAGTCTGAAGGCTGCAAGCTGTCTCAAATCCACCTTGTAGAGATCTGATGCTCTCTGAAAGCACTTTTTCTATGTTACGGGATCTACAAAAAATGCCCCCAACTCAGGTTCTTCAATTATTTTGCCTTCTTCAAACTATACTCCACTAGGCAGGCTGTAGTCAATTCCTTTCATTTCAACAACATAATCACCTTGTTCAATCAAGATGAGGAGTTCTGTTAGACATTTTATTTCGATCATAGGGAGTTGTTTTGTAATAATTATTAACTTAGTAATTTCCTTGTATTTTATTTCCTTGTAATTTATTTCATTGTAAAAGTCTAGGGGCCAAAGTTGACATTGCTTCAAAGTTAATTAAATGAAGCTACTTATAGCTCCTAGGGTTTCTTTTGTTTCACACGGTTGAATATTGAATACAAAGAGCAGCCGCCATTTTCACATATTCTCTCAACATTCCATTTGTCTTTTCTTCATCATTTCTCAATTATTGAGCTTGGTTCTTCTTGGGATTTGATAAAGAGTCATAAAGGTGCTGAATCATTTACGGGAACACTATTTACAATTGGTATCAGAGCCCAAAAGGTGGATTTCAACTTGCATTTTTCGGATTCTGCTGGGTTTTCTTCTTGTTCTTCGAGTTCTTCATAATTTCCATCGGTTATATCTTCTTCTTCTCTGTTTTTCTGCGTTTGTTGTGTTATTATAGTCTTATAATCATCACAATATCATCATATACTGATTTCGAGTTCATTCACTTCCATATTTCCATAAAAATCATCCAGAATCGGAGTTTTCAAAATTTCAAAAATATGAGTTTTTAGTGGGTTTTTTAGCTTGTTCTTTACTAGTTTTTAAGTGTTTTGAGTTCTTTTTAAATCACCAAAAGTGTTTAAAATTGTTTATCAATCATTTAGAAATGTTTTTTAGGCTTTAGAACTGATAAAATCGACTTCTGCTCTGATCTGCCTTAGAAAACTGCTAAAACCTGCTGTAATTCGGACCTGTTACTGTAGAAATTCGGACCATTTAAGACCCCAATTCGGACCAAATAGCATCCTAGTTCGGACCTCACTTCGGTCCAATTCGGACCAACCTTAGGTAAATTTCGGACCTCCCATCTGCCTATTTCGGACCTTACTTCGGTCCCATCCGAACTTCGGGCTATCCGAAGTTCAGATCAGGCATTCCCATTTTCCTGTTTTGGACTTTTGCTTTAACTTTAACATTCACTTCGGACCATCTCCATTTCGGACCACCCAAACTCAGACCATCCGAATTCGGTCCCCTACCTGGACATATTCCTAAGACCCTGTCCACTGTTCACCCAAATTCGGACCATTCGAATTCGGTTCACGCACTTCATCCGAACCACATTTGTTCATCCGAAGTCCCTTATCCGAAGTCATCCTGTGCATCTGAATCCGGTTCACCCGAATTCGATCCATCAGACTTCTAAGCATCCGTACTCGCCCACATCCGAAATACCATCCGAATTAGGTTGCCCATCCGAAGTAGGTCCTCATCCGAATTACATCATCCATCCGAATTAACTCTTCATCCGAATTAGGCTTTTCCATCCGAACCCCATTTCATCCGAACTCGATACTGAGCATCCGAAACACTGTTCATCCGAAATCAGTGTCTTATCCGAATTAGCACCATCCACAGTGCTATTCTTCCTAAGTCCAGCCCATCCGTGTCCAGTTTCCACCTTTAAGATCTTAAATCTTTCATCAGCACCATCATCATGTCTCGCGAAGCTCTCGCACTCAGATCTGAGAACAGACCACCTGTTCTCTATCCAGATGAGTATGAACAATGGAAATCCCGGTTCCTCAAATTCGTTGGAATGCAACCTCTTGGGAATTTAATGCTTCAGTCCATCTCCGAGGGTCCCATCATCTATTATCGGGAGATAGCAGCCCGACCTAAGGCTGACCCCCCTGTCTTAGCCTCAAAAGTTGAACGCGAACCGGCCAATGACGCCGAGAGAGACAGGCAGCATGCAGATTAGCGGGCCGAATATCTGATCTGTCAGGCCCTTCCCACTGATATTCTGGTTGGCGTCGACAGCAAAATGTCATCCAAGGAAATGTGGGACGAATTGGAAGTCCAAATGCTGGGGGCAGATCTGGATGATAGGGCCAAAATTGAGGAGGCCAAGGCTAAGTTTACCGAATTCCGCACAAAAGACGGGGAATCTCTGCAAGCCACGTTTACGAGGTTTTGTGTGGTCTTGAATGAGTTGAATAAACTGCTCATCAAGAAGGACAGGGATGACATCAATATCAAGTTCTTTGCAGCCATAGCCCCCGAGTGGCAGCTTGCTTGTCGGGCTACGAAACGAGTCCTGAACATTCCTGAGGTGTCCATCAACGTCGTATTTAAGGAGCTAAAGAAGTATCAAGGGGATGTAGATCAACAAAAGCTGATGGCGAATCAATTGGCCTCTATACTGCTATCAGCCAACACCGGATTGAAACCCAATGATTCACTCGCCTTGATCACCAACACGAATATTCCGACACCATCCTTTGCTCCAGGTTCATCATCATCGCAGTGCAGGTATGCTTCTCCTCCACGTGAGGTATTCGATGAGGAAGAAGCTTCTATACAGGAACAAATAGCCTTGTGGACCAATCGTTTCTAACAACGACTGTAACATCCACGGAATTAATTTGATGTATTTTGGCTAATTAAGTGGAAAATTTATATTTAAAAGTTGAATTTGGGTGATTATTATGTATTTGGATATTTAGCAAAGTTTGTTGTTATTTTTAAGAAAATTGAACTCAGAATCAATTTTGTGGATTATTATGAATTTAAAAGTTGTTTATGATAAATTTAAGATTAAATCGGTATTTTATGGAACCGGTTAAGTCGGGTGATGAAATGTGCAAAATGACGAAAGTAGTATATAAAGGGCAATAGGCTTCATTTTCTAGTTTACACTCTCTCTCTACTCTATCTCTCTAGAAATTTTCTCTCTACATCTCTCTAAGATAAATCACAAACCGACCGTCGGATTTTCGAGAATTATACGTCATCGGAAAGGTATCGAGGAGTACAACAGTAATCTACAAACGAATTTCAGATTTCGTGCGAATTGAGGTAAGAATCGAACCTTTTTAGTTTATGGTTTCGGTTTTAAAGTAACTAAGAATTCGAATCTATCATTTTATGCAAATTTAAGTTTGTTTTGCTTGAAATGTTGCTGGATTATGATACTATATGCAAAGTAGAATCGAATATATGCATCATACATGATATAATACTGATTTTAGGCCTTAGAAATGAAGGATTTAAGTTGAAATGATGAACAGACTCGAATATGTCAAGAACAGAGTCGAAATGTAAGAACAGACTCGAGTTTGGTGCTAGATTCGAAGGTGTACCATCAGATTCTAAGGGGGGTTCGAATCTGATGATAGACTCGAAGGGTATGAGTTCGAATCTACCCATAGATTCGAAGTATGGTTCGAATCTGACCATGGGGTTCGAATCTGATGATTAATTTCGAATCTAACCCATTAAATTCGAGTTTAATGCCTAAAATTGAGAAATATACTCTCTAAACTTGTATAATTTGAATGGAACTTATAAACAACACATAAAATGGCAAGAATTATTCAAAGGACAAGTTGTGAACTTGAAATGGGTTTCAAATTTAGTTATGGGTTAAATTTGAATGTAGACCCGAAACGGGGGAAAATATCATCAAATTTACGAAACTTGATTATTATGGAATTAAATGGATAATGATACGAGGAATTGTTGTAATTGATAATAACAGGTCCCTTGTGGTGTTGTTTAACCCACAGTGGGGTACTTGGTGGATCCGGTTGAAAGCCCGAAGAGAGAAAATATCGGTTTAAAGATAATACGCACCCACTGTGAGTACAGTAGATTTCGCATGATTATATCTGATTTATGTTAAGCTTTGCCTGCTGAGACCTGTTGTTTCACTTGTTTGGTTGGATTTCTACTAACTTGCGTAGATTTAAATGCACATTCTTACTTGTTGCATGTCCGTTCGATTGTTGTGCATCTAGTGATGGACCGGTGGGTCGCATCGTTAACTCTGATGTTACTGTGCTATATGACGCTGGAGCTGATCCCTCCAGGTCCGATAAGCAGTATGTCATCCCCGATCGTTCGTTTGTCTCAGATGGTATGTGTAAATGCCGAGCTTTGGGCTCGAAGGGGCTGCGGCTCTGGTCCGTACTTGGTGTACGAAGAGAGTATACGACGTTTGTCGTCGGGGTTACTCTTGGGCTTCATAAATATTTATAATATGCGCAATCTATGTATTCACTAAGCATTAGCTTACGTTTTAGTTGTTGTATTTTTACAGGAAAGGGGAAATCTACTGCTGGACCTTCTAGTTAGGTCGATTTGGAAGATTTGGAAGATATCTGCTATTTAATCGGTAATTATGTTGTGGGACAAATGTTGTAATATATTCTGGATGATTGTAATAAATGTATGGGTGTGTAGACCTAGACTTGGTACCTGATAGCACCGTAGGGTGTTTAACACTTGTTGCACCACTTTATTTATGTTTTAATGCTTCCGCACTTAATTTAGGTTATCAGATCATTATGTTATTGCATGTTGATGATTAATCCTGGGTGTATTGTAATTGGTGGTTGTTGTGGCAAGGGTGTCACACGAGATGGTATCAGAGCAGTAGTTTGAGATTCAAGTGTCCGTGAGGTCTTGATCTCAAACATTAGGTGATGATATGTAGTGATGTTAAGTAATGATCTGAACTAAGATAGGTTATGATCTAGTAATTATAAGAAATTGACTATCATACGGGACAAATGAATGGTGTCTTTAAATTTATGACATGTTGCTAAATAAGTTATATGTTTCATATTTCAGAACATGTCTGGAGGAGGAATGACACCTGAAGAGACGAGAGAAATGATGCTAGCCATGATGGCTGAGCAAAGAGAGATGATTCAAGAGCAGTTTCGGGCTCGAGATGAGGCCGAAACTAAGCGAAGGGAAGATAAAAGGAAGAACAAAGAAAAAGAAAGAGAAGGAATTAATGAGGAACAAGATGACAACACTGGGTCATCTAATAAGCCCAGGGGTTGTCGGTTTAAGGATTTTAAAGGAAATGGAGCTGTAGAGTTTAACGGTTTAGGGGATGCTGTTGCTGCACTGGAATGGATAACAGCAACTGAGCGAACATTCCGAATCAGCGACTGTGCTGAGAAGGACATGGTTCGTTATGCAACTGCGATGTTCACGAATGATGCAATCATGTGGTGGAATGCCATGGTGAACGCTTTGACATTAGAGAAAGTTTCGGTTATGACTTGGGCTGAGTTCAAGGACTTATTCACTCAGCAATACTGTCCGATTGATGAGCGTCGGAGATTTGAGGCAAGGTTTATGGCGCTGGTACAGGGGACGAAGACGGTGTCCCAATATGCTGTGGAGTTCACGAGGTTAAGTCTGTTCGCACCTCATCAGGTGGACACCGAAGAAAGGAAAGTGACCAGGTTTGAGGCTGGTCTTGACATTGAGATTAGGAGGGTCATGAGCAATGTTCGTTACCCTACATTTGCTGGCTTACTTGAGGCTGCCAGAAATGTAGAGCAGATTTTGATTATGTCGGGCTACTCTGTTGGGTCTGCTGCTGCTTCCACCAATCCGACACAGCCGTCATCGCCGAAGCGCCAAAGGGAGGGAGGATACTCGGGATCTTCCCGGTCTTCACAATACTCGTCACAGCAGTCTTTTCGCCGACCATCTGGTTCTTCTGATCGCGGTCGTGCTCGTGCATACTCTATCAACACCGAACCACAATACTGCAACAAATGTCACCTGGAGCATTTTGGCAAATGCCCTAACGGACGTGCTTGTTTTTGCTGTGGGGAGCTGGGACATTTTCAGAATGACTGCCCAAGGAAGGGTGATGCTTGCTATAAGTGTGGGGTGTGGGGTCACTATAGCAGGAATTGTAGAAAGAATGCTCCAACGGCTGCTGTCCCATCATCAACACGCTCGTCTGGAGGTTCGAGTGGTGGTTCAGTTAACCGCCGGGGTCAGTCTCAAAGGGCACCTGCTCGTGCTTTCCAGATAACTGCAGAGGAGGCAAGGGAAAATCCGGAGGTCGTCACGGGTACGTTCATAGTTAATTCTATGCCTGCACGAGTTTTATTTGATTCGGGTGCCAATAGGTCGTTTGTTTCTACTATGTTTGCACAAAGAATTGCCATGCCACTATCTAGATTATCTGCTGTTCTTGATATAGAAACTGCTAGCAACACTCTTGTAAAAGTAGATCATGTCTACCGTAACTGCACGTTAGTAATTGAAGATGTAGTCTTCAATTTGGACTTGATACCGATAGAATTCAGTGAGTTTGATGTCATAGTCGGGA
Organism: Centrapalus pauciflorus; assembly: GCA_020465985.1. Taxonomy (NCBI): domain Eukaryota; kingdom Viridiplantae; phylum Streptophyta; class Magnoliopsida; order Asterales; family Asteraceae; genus Centrapalus; species Centrapalus pauciflorus. The sequence continues at coordinate 81,609 of JAANYP010008775.1, read as the reverse complement.
TGGACTGGTTGATCGAGAATGAAGCCCACATAGTGTGTAAGAGCCGAATGATAAAGATAACTACCCCGGAGGGGCGTGAGATATGTATATATGGGGATAGGAGAAGCGGGGATCTGTGTTTGCTGACTATTGCAAAAGCTCGAAAGCTTGTTGCAAAGGGATGTGATGCATACTTAGCATATGCGATTGATGCTAAGGTAGAGAAGAGAACTTTGGCCGATGTGCCGGTTGTTTCACAATTCCCGGATGTGTTTCCGGAAGACTTGTCTGGCGTGCCGCCTGAGAGACAAGTTGAGTTTCGAATTGATCTGATCCCCGGAGCTGCACCGGTAGCTCGTTCTCCTTATCGTCTTGCCCCAACCGAGATGAAGGAAATGATGACACAGCTGCAAGAATTGTTGGACAAGGGCTTCATTCGGCCGAGTTCATCGCCGTGGGGAGCCCCGGTGCTATTTGTGAAGAAGAAAGATGGCACGATGAGGATGTGCATAGATTACCGGGAGCTGAATAAATTGACGATTAAGAACAAGTATTCTCTGCCGAGGATAGACGACTTGTTTGATCAGTTACATGGCGCTTGTGTATTTTCTAAGATTGATCTGAGATCGGGGTACCATCAACTGAAAGTTCGAGAAGAGGATGTGCCTAAGACAACATTTAGGACACGTTATGGGCATTACGAGTTCTTGGTTATGCCTTTTGGGTTAACCAATGCCCCGGCTGTCTTTATGGACTTGATGAATAGGGTTTGTAGACCGATGTTGGATAAGTCGGTGATAGTGTTTATTGATGATATACTGGTATATTCTAAGTCTGAAGCAGAACATGCTGAACATCTGAGAGAACTGTTGGAGTTGTTAAGAAAAGAAAGGTTGTACGCCAAGTTCTCAAAGTGCGAGTTTTGGCTACAACAGATACAGTTTCTAGGACATGTTATATCTGGAGCTGGGATTTCGGTTGATCCAGCTAAAGTTGAGGCTATAAGAAATTGGGAACCGCCACAATCAGCTACGGAAATCAGGAGTTTTCTTGGGTTGGCGGGATATTATAGGAGGTTTATAAAGGACTTTTCAAAGATTGCAGTTCCGCTGACGGCATTAACGAAGAAGAATGCGCCTTTTGTTTGGGAGACCGTGCAGCAAGAGGCGTTTGATGTTTTGAAGAAAACTTTGAGTGAAGCGCCGATACTTGCCTTACTCGAAGGTAATGATGACTTCGTGGTGTATACCGATGCTTCAAGGTTGGGATTAGGTGCTGTATTGATGCAGCGTGGGAAGGTTATAGCGTATGCTTCAAGACAGTTGAAGCAGCATGAGAAGAATTATTCGACTCATGATCTCGAGTTAACTGCGGTAACATTCGCATTGAAGTTATGGAGGCATTATCTTTACGGGACTAAGTGCCAATTATACACGGACCATAAGAGTTTGAAATATATTTTTAGCCAGAAGGAACTTAATATGAGACAACGTAGGTCTATGGAGCTTATTAAAGACTACGATTGTGAGATACTGTACCATCCCGGAAAGGCTAATGTGGTAGCCGATGCCTTGAGCCGAAAGGCTTATGCTAAGGATTTCTGTTATATGATGACGTCTACAATGCTGACCTCCACGATAATTGATGATGTCAAGGCTGCTCAGAAAGAAGCCTTGAAAGAGGAGAATATTGGTGCTGAGGATGTTAGGATACATTTAAAGAATATGGAAACGAGCGAGTCTGGTATAAAAGGTGTGTACGGAAGAATTTGGGTGCCGAAATATGGTGGTATGAGAAATGTGATCGTTGAGGAGGCACATCAATCTAAGTTTTCTGTACATCCCGGGAGCACAAAGATGTACAACGACTTAAAGGCAGACTTTTGGTGGCCGGGATTGAAGAAGGATATCGGTCAGTATGTTGAACGATGTAGGACTTGCCGGTTGGTAAAGGCCGAACATCAACAACCGTACGGCAGTATGCAGCCGCTTCCCATTCCGGAATGGAAGTGGGAGCACATTACTATGGATTTTGTTACGAAACTGCCGAAGACTAGGCGCCAACATGATGCAGTTTGGGTGATAGTCGATAGATTAACTAAGTCCGCACATTTTATACCGATAAGAGAAAGTTACTCCTTAGAAAAGTTGGCTAAAATTTATATGGACGAGATTGTTTCTAGGCATGGAGTGCCTAAGTCCATAGTATCGGACCGGGACAGCCGGTTTACTTCAAATTTTTGGTCGGCTTTGCAAGAAGGGTTAGGGACAAGGATAGCAATGAGTACAGCTTACCGCCCGCAAACTGATGGCCAGAGTGAGCGGACCATCTTAACGCTTGAAGACATGATGAGATCGTGTGTGTTAGATCTCAGTGGCAATTGGGACGATCATCTGCCACTCATAGAGTTTTCGTATAACAACAGTTACCACGCTACGATCAAGAAAGCTCCGTTCGAGGCTTTGTATGGAAGGAAATGTAGGACTCCTACATGTTGGAGAGAAACGGGTGAAACGCCAATCGCTGGGCCGGCCTTGCTTCAGGAAACAAACGAGAAGATACAGTTGATTAGGCAGAACATGAAGGCGGCCCAGGATCGTCAGAAAAGCTACTATGATCGGAGGCACAAGCCGATCAATTTTGAAGTAAATGACTGGGTCTATTTGAAAGTATCACCCATGAGGGGCGTTACTCGTTTTGTTAAAAGGGGAAAGTTGGCTCCGAGATTCGTCGGACCATTTAAGATAATAGAAAAAGTGGGGAATCAGTCATACTGTTTGGAATTGCCTGAAGAGATGTCGGGCATACATCCGGTGTTTCACGTTGGAAATCTTCGGAAGTCATTTACTTCTAGTAACGAGGATTGGGCCGACCATACTGAACTGCAAGTTGATGAAAGGCTCCGATATGTTGAAGAGCCGGAGTGTGTGTTAGACACTAAGATGAAGAAATTGAGAAGTAAGGAGATAGAAATGGTGCTTGTGCGTTGGAAGCATCATAAAGGAGCAAATCATACATGGGAAACTAAGTCAGAAATGTTAAGAAGATATCCGAAACTGTTTGAGTCCGAGTAACTTCGAGGACGAAGTTGAGCGTGGTGGAGCCCATGCTGTAACATCCACGGAATTAATTTGATGTATTTTGGCTAATTAAGTGGAAAATTTATATTTAAAAGTTGAATTTGGGTGATTATTATGTATTTGGATATTTAGCAAAGTTTGTTGTTATTTTTAAGAAAATTGAACTCAGAATCAATTTTGTGGATTATTATGAATTTAAAAGTTGTTTATGATAAATTTAAGATTAAATCGGTATTTTATGGAACCGGTTAAGTCGGGTGATGAAATGTGCAAAATGACGAAAGTAGTATATAAAGGGCAATAGGCTTCATTTTCTAGTTTACACTCTCTCTCTACTCTATCTCTCTAGAAATTTTCTCTCTACATCTCTCTAAGATAAATCACAAACCGACCGTCGGATTTTCGAGAATTATACGTCATCGGAAAGGTATCGAGGAGTACAACATTAATCTACAAACGGATTTCAGATTTCGTGCGAATTGAGGTAAGAATCGAACCTTTTTAGTTTATGGTTTCGGTTTTAAAGTAACTAAGAATTCGAATCTATCATTTTATGCAAATTTAAGTTTGTTTTGCTTGAAATGTTGCTGGATTATGATACTATATGCATAGTAGAATCGAATATATGCATCATACATGATATAACACTGATTTTAGGCCTTAGAAATGAAGGATTTAAGTTAAAATGATGAACAGACTCGAATATGTCAAGAACAGAGTCGAAATGTAAGAACAGACTCGAGTTTGGTGCTAGATTCGAAGGTGTACCATCAGATTCTAAGGGGGGTTCGAATCTGATGATAGACTCGAAGGGTATGAGTTCGAATCTACCCATAGATTCGAAGAAGGGTTCGAATCTGATGGTAGGGTTCGAATCTGATGATTAATTTCGAATCTAACCCATTAAATTCGAGTTTAATGCCTAAAATTGAGAAATATACTCTCTAAACTTGTATAATTTGAATGGAACTTATAAACAACACATAAAATGGCAAGAATTATTCAAAGGACAAGTTGTGAACTTGAAATGGGTTTCAAATTTAGTTATGGGTTAAATTTGAATGTAGACCCGAAATGGGGGAAAACGTTGCAAAACTTACGAGACTTGATTTTTATGAATTAAACGGATAATGATATGAGGAATTTGTTGTAATTGATATAACAGGTCCCTTGTGGTGTTGTTTAACCCACAGTGGGGTACTTGGTGGAATCCGGTTGAAAGCCCGAAGAGAAATAATATCGGTTTAAAGATAATACGCACCCACTGTGAGTACAGTAGATTTCGCATGATTATATCTGATTTATGTTAAGCTTTGCCTGCTGAGACCTGTTGTTTCACTTGTTTGGTTGGATTTCTACTAACTTGCGTAGATTTAGATGCACATTCTTACTTGTTGCATGTCCGTTCGATTGTTGTGCATCTAGTGATGGACCGGTGGGTCGCATCGTTAACTCTGATGTTACTGTGCTATATGACGCTGGAGCTGATCCCTCCAGGTCCGGTAGGCAGTATGTCATCCCCGATCGTTCGTTTGTCTCAGATGGTATGTGTAAATGCCGAGCTTTGGGCTCGAAGGGGCTGCGGCTCTGGTCCGTACTTGGTGTACGAAGAGAGTATACGACGTTTGTCGTCGGGGTTACTCTTGGGCTTCATAAATATTTATAATATGCGCAATCTATGTATTCACTAAGCATTCGCTTACGTTTTAGTTGTTGTATTTTTACAGGAAAGGGGAAATCTACTGCTGGACCTTCTAGTTAGGTCGATTTGGAAGATTTGGAAGATATCTGCTATTTAATCGGTAATTATGTTGTGGGACAAATGTTGTAATATATTCTGGATGATTATAATAAATGTATGGGTGTGTAGACCTAGACTTGGTACCTGATAGCACCGTAGGGTGTTTAACACTTGTTGCACCACTTTATTTATGTTTTAATGCTTCCGCACTTAAATTTAGGTTATCAGATCATTATGTTATTGCATGTTAATGATTAATCCTGGGTGTATTGTAATTGGTGGTTGTTGTGGCAAGGGTGTCACAACGACGGTTCTCCAACAAGACTAACAATCAACTCCGTTATGACGCCGGTCCACGGAGGTACTCAGATGACCGAAGGGATGATGCTGCTTTCTTTTTCGAGGAATTAAGAAGAGTCCACGTAGAGAGGGGAACCAAGAAAGGCAGAAAATACATACCTCTACAGCGGTTTCTGCAGCTCATCATCCAGTACGCCATTGACAATGATGACGATATCCACGAACGTCCAGAGGCAGACGTCTACCCAACTGTGGCAATTCAAAAGCTAACTCTGCCAAAGGGGGCCCCTACAGTGCCAATAATGAAAAATTCCTCTATCTCTGCTAATGAGGTCAAAGGGGTTGGAACGGGTTAGGGCGTATATTCAAGAGTGTTATCCGGATGAGTCACGGTCAGAACCGACTGAGACTAGCCAATCTGAAGGTGAGGCGAGCATGAGTGAGAATGAGGGAGCTCAGGTGGAAGTTCAACAACCTGTGGGTATAGGTGAGAGGGAGCATGTGTTGGTGAGCGAGGGAGCAGGTGGTGAGGCGGCAGAGACGGCGGATTCAGAAAGAATCGTCTCTGTCGTGCGAGCGAGAGATATTCAATCAGAGGGTGAACTAAGCCCAATCAGCAGGACTCCCCATCATAAGACCGTCAGTCCAACGGTCGAAATAACCACCACCACCCACTTGGTTTCCCCTCAAAGGGAGACCACTTCATTCCACGGGGTAGTAGCACATACACCATCGCCCTCTCATTCGGAGAGTGGCGGTGTTGAAAGAGGTCACACTCCTCCCCATGTGACCGCAATTCCTTCATCCACAATTCCTTCCCCCCCACAAAGTCACAACGCACGACGCCTCCGTGGCATCCCCAAGAGCTACCTCCGTGGCAGCCCCTCAAACTTCCGGATCTGAGCGTCCTCTACAGGAGCCAGAAATGACGGAAGGAAGTCCGGGAGTGGCTCAATCAACTCCATCCACCTCCGGCCATCTCCCTATCAACTTGGAGATGTTAACGGCAGCTCTACGTGCTGCCGGAGTGGTTACCCGGGCTGACCTGGATGCCCAAAAGGAGGCTGCCGAGGAACGTCACACCGCCCTTCTTTCACTCATAAAGGGTAAGGGTGTCGCTTCCGAAGCTGGCCCTCCACCAGGATCCCATTCAGTCCAAAACCAACTTGCGGAGCTATCAGACAAGATCGATGCACTTACACGCCTAATTCTGCAAGTCCAGGAACAACTTAATTCAAGAATGGAACGCCTTGAGTCGGCGGTAATCGAACTCCAGTGCCGCCCTCAAGCAGAGGCCCCAAAAAGAAAGCATGACGATCGGGACGACCCTGATCGTCATGAGGGGGAGAAAAGGCAGAAAGTTCAGCATGAGGAACCCATGATGTTAATAGGGGGAGCAGAGACCACCGAAGGGACAGAGTTTCAGGGGTCAGGGGAACAGAGGCAGGAGGCTCAGGAATATTTATTGATAGAAGATGAACCCATGTTCGAGGGTCCTGCTCCACTGGATCCGATGACAGCTATGGTAGATTTCGAGGAAGCTCATGAGAAAGTTGAAATCATATTGGTATCTGATTCAGATTCCGATATTGACGACAGAGAACCATTAATAATTCCTAAGCCTGAACCCGAATATCCAACGAAAAAATCTTCATCCTCTTCCTTTGACTTCCTAAACTCACCACCACCAGCCTATCAAGAAGAAATCCTGTTAGGCACAAGAAGGCCTCAGTCAAACCTGTTCTGCATCTGAGGGGGAGATTATTAATCAAACCTGTTGATGCACCTGATGGGTAAAAGTTAAGGCCTGTTTATGCCTTAATAATTCCTAAAAAGTGATTTGCAATATCAGTCCAAAGCTGTTCTATATGTTGCATGTGTTGCAACTAAGACAGTTTGTCCAAGCTGCTCTGTCTGCTGAACAGGCTGGACATAAACTGTCTACGCTGCTCTACACTGGTGAGTAGCTTGGGCATCTTACAAGTGTTCTGTTCTTTGTGAACAGAACCAGTTCTTTGTGAACAGGCTAAACACTTTATGGAATGTGTTTCCAAGTCCTCATGTATTGTTTTTGACTACAAGATCAGTTTACAAAGTCGAAGACAAAGTGGAAATCAGAACTGCTCAGCCTGCCCAAGCTGTTCTGTTACATGAAGACAAAAGGTTATTTAAAAAAGGGTGACAGACCTTTTTCTTATATCAAAATAGGCCTTTACAAGGAAGAAAGACGCAAAGTTGTCATTCCTTATTTGATTAAAGGCAATGCAACAGTAGACAAAGTGAAAAGACAAAAGTTCTGCACATGTGAAGACAAGTCTGCTTTTCAGAAAAGTGTAGAAAAGTTATGTTGTCTTTTCAAACAAGACTTCTCCTTTTTCATTTCGTCCAATGAAGAAACTTCTCTTAGATCCTCTGAGTGAGTATAAAAGGAAGCTTCTAAGGACAGAAAGATTAAGCCAAAAAGCTAAGTGCTGAAGCCAAGAGTGAACGTGCAAGTGTGTTTTTCATGCATGCAAGCCTGCCTGTGTAATACAGTTTCTTTGTGTCTAAGATGTTCTACATAAGTTGTCCCTCTAAGTCTTGTAAACACAGTGAGTGCTTCTTAGTGAGTGTATTCATTGTAATCTAGTTTGAGTCTGTCTTAGACTAGTGAACATAATATTGTATCTGTCATCTCAGCTTGAACCTTTCCGCATTCAAGCTTGTTTGTAATTAACAATTTGTTGATAATACATACAAACATTGAGAAAATAGTGTGTAGTTTTTAAATAGCTGTATTCACCCCCCCTCTACAGCTTAAAGCTATATACTTTGGGAACCTCTCGGGACCTACAACTGGTATCAGAGCAGTTTAGAGTGTGTGTCATTCTAGATCTCTCATTCTCCCAAGTTTCCATGGACAACAGTGCTGCAAATTCCTCATACTATGACAATGGCTCAATGGGCAAACCTCCAAAGTTCAATCATCAAAACTTTTCTGGTTGGAAGTGCAGAATGATGCTCTACCTAGAGAATCTGGATGTACAACTACCAGAAATTGTAATGGAGGGTCCCTATGTGCCAACCTCTGTTACAACAATAACTCCTGCTGTTGAAGGAGCAGCTCCTGAGATCAGAACATTTGAGAAAGCAAAAGCTCAATGGTCTGATGAAGACAAATGATTGGTGGCTCTTGATGCAAAGGCCAGAAACAATCTGGTCATCTCCTTACCTGATGATGTGTTCAAACAGGTTGAGAAGATGAAGACTGCCAAGGAGATGTGGGATACTTTGTGTACCGTCTATGATGGACCCACAATCACACTGGATAACAGGATTAACAATCTTGTTAGACAGTATGAACTCTTCTTTGCAAAACCAAAGGAGACTCTCACAGAAACCTACACCAGGTTTACTGCTCTTGTGAATGATCTCAAAGCTGTTGGGATCACTAAGGACAGCCTTACTCTGGTGAACAAGTTTTTGGACATCCTCCTTGAAGAATGGAATTACTTTTCAACAATTTTAAGAAATTCAGGTACAATCAGAAGTATGGATCTTGTCAACTTGTATGGATCTTTACTAAATGATGAACAATCAAGGCAACAGAAGAGAAATGCCTTGGAGATGTCTAAAAGAGGTGCAGCCTTTGTGGCTAATGTGAGACAGTCTGTGAGTCAGGTGAGTGATGTGTTCACTCAACCTGATCAACAGGATGATGACAAGGGGGAGGTGTCAGATGAGGAAGATAATGCAGATCTTGCTGAACAGGATGATGAGCAAATGATAGCTATGCTTGTCAAAAGGTTCAACAAGAAAAGGTTTGGAAGAAACATGCTGCAAGGAAGTTCAGGTGTTAGCAAAAAGAAGGCATTTGATAAATCCAAGGCTGAGTGCTTCAAATGTGGCAAAACTGGCCATATAGCTGCTGACTGTGTGTCAAAAGCTGTTGGTCAGTCATCCAAACCATACAAGACAAACAACGATGATGGTTATAGGGTTAAGTACCTTATGGCCATGGCTAAGCTGAGGAAGTTGGAAAACTCAGTGGGTTCCAACCGCCAAAAGGGACTCATGGCAGAGACTTGTGACTGGGAGGAATCTGATTTATCATCTGATGAAGAAGACAATCAATGTCTGATGGCCAACACTGATGTCCCATCAACAAGCAGTTTCAAACAGGATATGGCTGAAGCTGAAGCTTTCAGCAGCTTAGAGAACTGGAATCCTACAATGATGTATAAGGTACAAAATTTTATGGCTTACAGTTCTGAAGAAAAGATTAAGATGTTTGAATATATGCTAGTTGATTTGAAAGCTGCTGTTGAGAAGCATGATGCTTTATTATCTGAAATCTCCAAGCTTAAAACTGATCTTAAAACAAACTCCAGTAAACTGGACAGTTTCCATAAGTTGGAAACTGAGCTTGATGAATTAAAACACATCAACTCTATTTTACTGGAAGAAAAGAGAGAAACAGATATAAAGCATGCTAAGCTTCAAAAGATAGTTGACTCTTGGTTCCAATCTGCACAAAAAGTCAGCCATTGTATAAGTCAACAGATCTCTGCACAAATTCAAGCCTATCTTGGAGGGGATCTTGATACAGCAGCCTCCATTCTTGAGATTAATAATCTGAAAGAAGATTTATCCACTCTTGGTGAGCTTCCAAACACTTTTGTTCAAAAAGTGAATGGTAAACTAATCTCAACAAACAGGTTTGTCAGGCCTCAAAATACTGACAGCTCATGTGAACCTAGCTCAAAAGCTGGTGTTGGAATATGTTCTCCATCAATCCAGCCTGCTAAGTGCTCTGCTGATTCACACAAGCAAAAGAAAGGAAAACATGTCCAAACTACAGGTGTGGATACTAAACCTGTTGACAAAACAGGTTCTGGGTCCAAAGCTGATGGTAAAAGGCATAATAATCCTTTTGATTCTAAACATTTTGAAAACAAGTTTTCAAAAGTTAAGCAGTCTGTTTTCAACAAGGGCAAGTCTCATGTTGAAAGCAAACCTGCTGTGATTTCTAATAAGTTTTCTAATCATAGTGGTAAACTGGTTTTAAATGAGAATAAGTTTTTCAAAACCAGAAATTATGATTATGCTGATAGGCAGCATAAATCACATCTCAGTAGGGGCAAAGGCAAAGCCATTGCTCAGTCTGAGAAACTTGGGAATAAGTTCCCCAAACCTGTGGAAGTTCAAAAGTCAATTAAGCTTCCTGTCTTTGACATTTGTCCTCCTAAAAAGAGGAAAGAAGAGACAAACAAAGCTGTGGCTATTGAACCCTCCACTCAAGCTGTTGATTCATCAAATAATAATAAGTTTGCTAAACCTGCTAACAGAATCAACAAAAATAACTCAGAATGTGTTTCTGAAAGTTCCTCTTCCAAAAATTCTAAAAAGAGAAAATGTTATAAATGTGGGAAGAAGACACATCTGGCCAAGGACTGTCCTGGATCTGAGGACATGAGGCCTGTTGACTCTGATGGTTCTCTCACAGCTGTTACAAGCAGTGTTGGAAACATCTCAGTCAATAAAAATGGTATCCAAGCTGACACCATTCAAATAGGGAATATTAGTGTGGATATTATAAGTCCATCAACAACTGTTGATGAAGTAGGAGAACTCATCTCTGTGATGAGTTCCCCTAAAAATGACTAATATTTCTCTTATCACTCTGCAGGAAAAACAACCTTCCCAGGTTTGGTACTTGGACAGTGGCTGCTCAGGGCACATGACAGGTTGTAAAGAATTGTTGAGTGATCTCAGGCCTGAAAAAGGGCCAAAAGTCACATTTGGTGACAATGTACAGGGATCCACTGAGGGATATGGAACTCTTAAAGCTGGTGCTACAGTGTTCAAAAGAGTAGCCTATGTGGTTGGGCTAAAACATAACCTTGTTAGCATAAGCCAACTGTGTGATGCTGGCTACAAGGTTAATTTTGATGAGCACCGGAGTTACATATTGGATCACCAAGGCAAAGTTGTGCTATGTGCTCAACGAAAGAAAGGTGTATACGTTGTGGACATGCAATCTGCTGATCCCACAACTGAAACCTGTTTTCTCACAAGAACAAATGCAGACTTAAACTGGTTATGGCACAAAAGGCTGTCACATCTGAACTTCAAGAACATCAATAAACTCTGTAAGAAAGAGTTGGTGACAGGTTTGCCTTCTATAACCTTTGTTAAAGATAAACTCTACACAGCTTGTGAGAAAGGCAAGCAGAGGAAAACATATTTTAAATCCAAACATAATTTCTCTATTGATACTCCACTCTTCTTAAACCACATGGACTTGTTTGGACCTGTAAATGTCCCAAGTCTAGGAGGAAGAAGATACACTCTAGTAATGGTTGATGAGTTCTCCAGGTACACATGGGTGATCTTTCTGAAGAGCAAAGGAGAGGCTGCTAGAGAAATTATTGGATTTGTGAAAAAGATGGAGATGCTGAACTCTGCCCAAGTGAAGCAGCTAAGAAGTGATCATGGTACTGAATTCAGAAACAGTACTCTTGAAGACTTCTGTGAAAAGAAAGGAATCACTCAAAATTTTTCAGCTGTAAGGACTCCACAACAAAATGGAGTTGCTGAAAGGAGAAACAGAACTCTCATTAAAGCTGCTAAAACCATGCTGTGTGCATCAGGTTTACCTTCATCATTCTGGGCTGAAGCTGTCAACACTGCCTGCTTCACCCAAAACAGATCCTTAGTGGTGAAAAGGTTGAACAAGACTCCTTATGAGCTGCTCAAAGGGAGGAAGCCAAATGTTAGTTACTTCCATGTGTTTGGTTGTCCCTGCTTCATTCTGAATCAGAGGGACCAACTGACAAAGTTTGAACCTAAAGCTGATGAAGGTGTGTTTGTTGGCTACTCTGCTATCTCCAAAGCCTACAGAGTATACAACAACAAAAGAAAGGTGATAGATGAATCTATAAATGTCACCTTTGAAGAGTCCAAGAATGCTTCCACCAAAGCTGTTCCTTAATCAATTTCAGGAGAACTTAACTTTGATGATCTCATGCATTCAAATTGTGAAGCGGACTCAAAAGCTTCCACTACACCCAGTGTGGAACCTGTTAATCATGATGGGCATGATGATGATTATGTCAATACACCCTGGGTGAATAAGTGTACTGACTTAATTACAACTGCATGTCCTGAACCTATCAATGCTGATTTTCCTAGTTCTTCTGCTGATATGTTCAACAGTGGTCAGACATGTTCAACAAGTGAACAGGCTCAAGGGAACAGTGTGTCTGAAAATCTTGAGAACTGTTCAACAGGACCTATTGAAGATGATAACAACTCAGGTGAATCATCATTGAAAAATGATCCTAAGTGGATCAGGTGTCACCCCAATGATCAACTAATTGGTGACATCAAGAAAGGGATACAAACACGTTGGGACAGCTTAGGGAACTTCTGTATGTTCTCTAGCTTTGTTTCACTAATGGAGCCAAAGAAGGTTGATGAAGTACTAAAAGATGCCAATTGGATCACTGCCATGCAAGAAGAGCTCAATCAGTTTGAGAGAAACAATGTATGGAAGCGGGTTCCTGCTCCTAAAGGTAAAACCATAATTGGCACTAAATGGGTTTTCAGGAATAAGATGGATGAGCAAGGTCATGTCATTAGAAATAAGGCAAGACTGGTTGCTCAGGGCTACAGACAGGAGGAAGGAATTGATTATGATGAAACATTTGCTCCTGTGGCCAGGCTAGAAGCAATTCGTTTGTATCTAGCCTATGCTGCTCATAAGAGCATCAAGGTATTTCAAATGGATGTGAAGAGTGCATTTTTGAATGGGAAGCTGCAAGAAGAAGTTTATGTCAAGCAGCCTCCAGGTTTTGAAAATGAACAACATCCAGGTTTTGTCTATAAGTTGGACAAAGCTCTCTATGGTCTCAAACAAGCCCCTAGAGCCTGGTATGACACTCTTACTGAGTTCCTTATGAGCAATGGGTATTCCAGAGGTAAAGTGGATACTACACTGTTCATAAAGAAAGTGAAATCTGACATTATGCTTGTTCAAATTTATGTGGATGATATAATATTTGGTTCTACAAATGAGCAGTTGTGCAAGAATTTTTCATTACTCATGAAATCCAAGTATGAAATGAGTATGATGGGAGAACTTACTTTCTTTTTAGGATTACAGGTTAAACAAACCTCAACTGGAATTTTTATAAATCAAAGAAAGTACACTTTAGATCTATTGAAAAAGTTCAAATTTGATCAAAGTTCTCCTATTAAAACCCCAATGGCAACCAATGTAAAATTGGATGCTGATGCCAGTGGCAAAGCTGTTTCAGTAACAGCTTACAGAGGCATGATTGGGAGCTTGCTATACTTAACTGCTAGTAGACCTGATATTATGTTTGCTACCTGTCTGTGTGCTAGGTTCCAAGCTGATCCAAAGGAGTCTCATCTAGCTGCTGTTAAAAGAATCTTCAGATACCTGAAGGGTACACCAGGTTTGGGTCTTTGGTATCCCAAAGACTCCAGCCTTGAACTAACAGGTTATTCAGATTCTGATTTTGCAGGCTGCAGGCTTGACAGGAAAAGCACAACAGGTGGATGTCAACTCCTTGGTGGTAAGTTGATAAGTTGGTGTAGCAAGAAGCAGAACTCTGTGTCTACTTCTACTGCTGAAGCTGAGTACATTGCTGCTGGAAGCTGTTGTGGACAGGTTCTGTGGATGCAGCATCAGCTTGAAGATTATGGTCTTGTGTATAGGAAAATTCCTATTCTGTGTGATAACACAAGTGCCATAGCCATTTCCAACAATCCAGTATTTCATTCTAGAACAAAGCATATTGAAGTCAGACATCACTTCATCAGGGATCACATTCAAAAAGGTAATGTGGAGGTAAGTTTTATTTCCACAAAAGAACAGCTTGCAGACATTTTCACCAAACCTCTGGATGAAACAAGGTTTAATTACCTTGTCAGCAAGCTGGGCACGTTAAACAAGAGTGACTAAGTGTTTCTCAAAGGTATAAGAATTTGTGTGTTTCACACTACTCAAGTTTCTCAGAACAGCTTAGACAGAACAGGTTATACATGTTCTGTACTTAGTCATTTGTCTGAAAAACTTGAACAGCTTGAGCATACAACAGGCTGAACAAAAACAGTTTACTCGTCCAGCCTGCTCTGATGGTCCAATCTTCAACCTGTTCACTTCTTCACACTGTCTTACAAGCCATTGTCTTGTAACCTATTCAACTATTGAACACAACCTGTTCTTACAAAAGAGAGCAGGCTGAAGGCACAGTTTGAGGAATGAACAGCTTGAAGACTGAACAGCTTGTGATGACCTTGCTCATCACACGTTTGACCGACAGCTTAGACCAAAAATTTTAATTACCTTTCTTCAAACTTAAGTTACTTAATTAATGTTTTATTTAACTTAATTACTGCGGATAATGTGGGTTACATGTGTTAGTGATTAAAAAGGACTCAAGTGGTCTGACAAACGGTCTGACATGGACAACCGTTCCGTTTTCCGTTAACTACTTTTTCAAATCAAACCGCCCAAAACTTTCTCTCTCATGCACACTCACATTCAAATCCTATAAATACCTAACTACTGTTTCATCTTCGTCTTCCTCATCATTTCCAGAAATCCTCAAGAACCCTAAAAATCGACTAAGTGTCTTTTGCTTCTCCAAACCTCAAAACTTCCCAAATGGCTCACAGACCTAATCCCTTTCTTCCAGTGTTCGTTGGTGATGATGTTGTCAAACACTCATCAGTCACCACAATGCTGACCATAAAACCCACAAACTACGTTGCAAACCTTACTATCCCCAAAAACTATGTGGGGAAAGGTTACGATCAAATGGTGGAGTTTCTGCAAGTTCATCCGTTGAACTATGCCATGACTGCTACTCCTGGTGTCCTGTACCAGGAGATGGTGTACGAGTTCTGGTACACTTGTGCCTACAATCCCAACACCAAAGTCATCAAGGGGACTATCCTCAATGGGTATCAGACCATTGAGATTACTGCTGATCTTCTCAGGGAGGTTCTTCATCTGCCTGTTGCTAAGTCATATGATATGCCCCAGCCTGAAAACGAGTTAATGGGAAATTTGCTACGCTTCTGTGGTGCAGCAGAACCCAAAATTGGACCAAGGTTGTACAGGAAGGATTTGTCTCCTACCTACAGCTTTCTGTTTGCTTCTGTGATGATGAGCTTCAGCAGCAAAGTTGGTTCATTTGACCAACTGAGCAGAGATGAAGTCCCAATAGTCCTACAGCTAGTGGATGGGACTACCATTGATATGGCTAAGTGGATCTTTCTGAACTTGAGGAACCTGGTGCAGCAAGAGCCAAGACCAGCTGTTGTCCGATATCACAGGTTTCTGAGCCTCATCTTCAAGCATCGCTGTGGTGAGCATCTATACAACTCTCAGCCTTTACTTAAGTCTGCCGCATTCCCTGTCATAGGGAATAAAGTTTTCTATACCCCTATTCTACCCAATGAGCCTCCTCTGTCCACACCAATGAGGAGGTTGTTAGGATTGGTGGAAGGACCCTCTGCTGTGAGGGTGGATCCAGAAGCTGCTGCTCCCACAAGAAAATCCAAAGCCAAGTCCAAACTTGTTAAGAGGACCCTGGCAACTGCTGAAGCTGGGCCTATGAAAAAGAAGGCCAAAACAGCTCAGACTGAGTCTGAACCTTTAGCCTCTGTGGCTGAGGGGGAGCAGACTCCTCAACCTGGTTCATTTGTTGAACCTCAAGCCTCTGTGGCTGGTGCCTCTGTGGCACCTGAGACTATGGAACATGCCAACCCACCTGTTTCTGACCCAGTCTCAAAACCTGTCCAGTCTGAACCCCTCATCTCCACTCCACAATCACCCACTTCATCCTTTCGCTATCAACGAAAATCCATCTCTAAAAAGAAACCAGCCAAAACAACTACCTCCTCTGTTCCCTCCCAACAGGGTTCAGTTGTAAAAGAAGCAACCCCTGCTGCCTCTCTTATGTTGGGAGAAGGTTCAGCCACATTGGAGCATGCTTCACTCCAATCTGAGTCTACCCAGAGTCAGCCTAGACCCTCTGGTTCCTCCCAACAGGAACCAGTTGTACAAACGGAGATACACACATCAACTATCCCAGCCTCCCAACAGGCTGAGGATATTGAAAGACAGGAGTCCTCTCCACTCCATACTGCGTCCACACTGTCCCCCACTAAAATCTCCTCACACCCTGAGTCTGCACGAGGTGCCCACGCTGCTGGTATAGACCAATCAGCATCTCAGCCTCAAACTTCTGCTCCCCATGATACAGCTGTTCTACACCAAGCAGCTGCTGAGGGACCAACACCCCAAGCTGATGAACCTCAGGGATCACACCATCCCTCTGGTGAGGCTGCTCCCTCCATGCAAACTCCATCAGCAGGTTTCACCACTGCTGATGTTGAAATGCATATCCCATCTCCCAATGATGAGGTGCTTTTAAACCAAGGCACTGCAGAGGGAACAACCACTGGTCTTCATGAGGATGTTGCAGCACAAGCAGCATCTGAAAGGCCCTCAACACCAACCCCTTCTCCTGGTGATGCAGCTACAGCTGTTGGTACATCCTGTGTGACGATAGCAGTCTAAGTAATCTTACATTGTGGTTTAGCAAGTGTTTGTTATATATGTTTATATGTGGTTGATATTTATTAGTGTTTGTATGTTTGAACTTGATGTAACGTATTACAAGAAGTTCAAACATAATGTACAAAGATAAAATCAATCATAAGGTAATAACATAAGTTTCAACACTTAGTTGTTTATATGAAATGCTAGATTCGAATTATTAAGGCTTGGCATTCGAATCCGTGATAGGTTCGAATGTGGCCATAGATTCGAATGAGCCCAGATTCGAGAGTGTCTTTGTGGACAGACTCGAATGGGCCTTGGGCCAGATTCGAGATTGGCCCAAAACAGACTCGAATCAGGGTCTATAATTAGGGATAGACTCGAGATATTATCAGACTTTTTGCAGAATTCGTGAGGAATTAAGCATAAAGCGATCTCGAGTTTATCAGCTTGGTGTGTGTTCTTTCGGAGAGAATCAGTTCGTAGGATCGTTCGTGTGTCGTTCGTTCAGCCTCTGATAGTCTCCGTGTTTCGTAGTTGAGAGTTGTTTCCGTCTACCCGTTAACGAGGATTCCGCACTCGTTGACGGCTCCGCGTCTAGATAGATCTAGTAGTGGTAGACCTTACAAGTGGTATCAGAGCCTACGGAGTGTTCTTCGTGTTCATCTAGATACATTCTAGGTTTCTTGACGCTAGTTGGACGGTTTTTCTCTCAAAATCGTGTTTTCAAGCTTAGCAAATTCTTATTCGGGAAATACTTTGTGGTTTTTCACGTTTTTGATCGAAATCATTATTTTTCGTTAGAAAAATACTGATTTAATCTGTAAAACGTCAAAAAATCAAAGTGTTAGCCGTTTTTCGAGTTTGCGGCGCTCGAATCTAATAGGGTTAATTAGGGTTTCACTTAGTGTCGAGTCTAACCAAAATCCGCTCCTTTCGAGTCTGTTTCAGAGAGTTTCGAATCTACCTAGTTTCGAGTCTGTTGCTTCATTCGAATAGGATCTCGAGTGTAGCTTAGTTTCGAGTTTATTTCGAGTTTAGCTTAGTTTCGAATAGGGGTTCGAATCTGCTGTAGTTTCGAGTGTGTTTGCCTTCGAATCTAAGGACTGTTCGAATCTGACATAATTTCGAGTTTGATTGAATTATAACACTTAATCGAATTTAATCCCAAATAAATTGGAATCTAATTATATTCGAATCTATCTAGATTAGAACGAATTAATTCAAATTAGTTTCGAATTAAATTAATTAAGTTCATATTCAATTAATTCCGAAAAGATGTCAAATCTTCAGAAATTCCTAGAAATGGACCACGAGGTCGGGAAGGCAAACACTCCGCCTAAGCTGATGAAAGTCGAGGATTACTACTGGTGGAAAGATCGGTTTACCGATTTCGTGCGCTTTAATGACATGCGCATGTGGGTGTGTATCGACGAAGGGTATATTCCACCAGTGTCAGAAGTTGAAGGCCGTCAGAAGGTCTTGTCATACCAAATGATGAAGGAGGATGACAAGAAATTGTATGAAGCCGAAAACAAAGCTTTCTCACTAATCCGCATGGCTTTGCCTCAAGATATACTGCACACATTTAGGACTCAGAAGATGTCAAAAGAACTTTGGGAGTCGCTAGAGAAAAGGTGTGAGGGTAATCCTAGGGTTCGTAGAAAGCGTACTGAGCTGTTAAAGCAACAGTTTGCAATTTTCAAGGCGATAAAGGATGAACAGCTGGATGATATCAGCACCCGGTTCTATCATCTATTGACGGAACTTGAAAGCCACGGAATTGAGTTTACTGATACTGACAAGAACAACAAGCTTCTTGATGCCTTACTAGCCAAATGGGCTATGCATGTGGCAATGATTAAGCTGAACGAGGACAAGTATTATTCTCAATCGCTGGATGATATTGTGGGAACGTTGCGGGCATATCACTTCGAGCTACTGAAGGCCGAAACCGATTACGAACAAGTCCAGAATCCAGCAATGTATTTTGGAAAGACAACAAAGCCTTCAGTAACACCTGAACCGAAGACTGCTACAGCGTTTTTCACCGGAGAGACGTCGTCACCAGCAGAGTCTGATGACACATTGAATCGCGCGTTCTTAGGATTAGGAAGATCGGAAGAACCGCAGCCTCAAGTACAACAGGCATCGACATCTCAGAGCTATTCGAAGATGCCCATGAGCGCAAAATCAGCGGAAGAACATTTGAATCTGCTTGCTTCTTTTGTGGCCGCGTACGGGAATTGTGTTCAAGGGAAGATTAACGATCCAGCTCTCTGGGACGAAGACTACGATCAGGTCGACCCTGATGATCTTGAGGAAATGGATCTTAAATGGCAACTAGCCATGGTAACCCAGAGGGTTAACAGATTCATTAAACGAACTGGGAGGAATCTGCAGATGATTAACAAGGGGATAGGATTTGATAAGTCCAAAGTAAAATGCTACAACTGTCAAGGACTGGGACACTTCGCCAGGGAGTGTCAGAGACCGAAGGTGGAAACATACCAAGGGCAGAGTCAGCATCAGGGACAGTTCCAAAATCAGTCCCAACAACGATACCTTCCAAGTTCATCATCTGGTCAAGCCAATCTAGCGAGTCTTCTATCCAATGTTACTTCAGACAGACAGCTAGATGGTACGTATGACTGGAGCTCACATCCTGAGTCGAAGGCTAGAGCTTTCATGGCTGAAGTCACAGAAACGGGGTGTGATGGGGACGAGCAGACCACACGGGACAGTAGTCCGATGTGGGTAGAGAAGGCGAATGATCAGACATTGCTGGAGTTTGCTGCTCAAATGGCCAACGTGGAATCTGATAACTCAAAGGTTAGTCTGACTTATTCGCTATTTCGTGAATTATGTGCTTTGTGTGTTAATTCTAACGATAGGTTAAATCTAGTCCTAGAATCACATAAAACCATATCTGCTCAAAATGAGAACTTAAAAATTGAAAATGCTAGCCTAAACGATATCAAGCAAGATCTTAAAGAAAAGCTTAAGGCTGATGCTCAAGATGTCATAGTTCTAAAAGACAAACTTAGTGAGCAGTGTGTTAGGATAGAGCTAATGTATGAGCACGTAGAAGCCTTGACCAAAAGTCTTAAGGACAAGGACATAGAGCTAGCTGAAACAAAGGTAAAGGTAGCAGAGGCAAATAGCAAGTTGGAGAAGTTTAGGAATTCGAGCCTAAATCTAGGGTAAGTTTTAGATGCCCAAAGACAGTCTAAGAAGCCCGTAGGTCTAGGATTTCACGAAATTCCTCCACCTTTCAATGCAAACTATGTGCCTCAGCCTCAGGAGAAAACTGACAAGTCAGTAGACTTAGAGGACCTACCTACACCGACACCAGAGCCTATAGTGGAAAATACATCTAAGGTGGCTGACTCAACCGTCAAGGTTAAGAAAGTCAAATTTGTGTCTTCCTCCAGTGAAACACCTACAGGAAAACAGAAAATTGCTTGGGCTGATCAGGTCGATGAGCCAGACACCGTAGATGTACCAAAGGAAATAGACACTAGTCAGACACCTAGATCTAAGGGAACACACAAAAAGTCCATAGATAAGATGTCTTGCTTTAGATGTCACGAGAAGGGGCATGTTGCTTCTCACTGTCCACTTCGGAAAGCCGATGTTACTCCTAAGACAGTGAATCCAACACCTGTTAAGCCCTCAACCAGTGTGGCGAGCACCAGTAGTTCTCAAAGTACCGAGAAAGCTGTGCAGGCCGCACCCAAACAAGTTGTGAAAAACACACCGGTTAAGGTTGGACCAAAGGAAGTGATTAGGACAAATTCATCGAATCGTGTCATTAATCAATCTAGGTCAGCACCACAACAAGTCTATAGGAGCACAACACCTAGCAGGTCACACACTCCAGTTAGGTCTCATACTCCAGTTAGACAATATGCACCGGTAAGAGCTCAGGGATCACAGTCCGAAATGCCATATAATAGGAACTATTCTAGAGCTCCACAACAAATGCCTACTCCAAGGCAAAGAATGAACTTAAATCACTCGGCACCACAACAGACTCCAGTTCAAAGACCCAAGTCACCTGAAAGGCGAGATGGGTATTTGAAAGAGTTCAAGTATGTGGACGAGAATGGTATTACCAAGTCAGTAATGGCTTGGGTTCCCCGTGATAACTAACCTATTTTCTTTCATGTGCAGGAGATTACCACAGGTCCAAACAACAAGTGGTTCGTTGACAGTGGATGCTCCAGGCACATGACAGGGGAAAGAGGTCTACTTACAGACTTCAAGGGTGGGAATCGGGGATTCGAATCATTCGCAGGTAACAAGGGTGGAAATATAACGGGTACCGGAGTGGTCACTAATGGGACAATCACGTTGGACCAAGTTTATCACGTTGATAAACTGGTTCACAATCTCATTAGTGTATCTCAAATCTGTGATAAGAAGAACTCAGTGTTATTTACTGACACTGAGGCGTTAGTGATAAAGCCGGGATTCAAGATTCCTGAAGAATGGGTTTTGATGCGGGCACCAAGGAAGAATGACTTGTACATGCTGGATATGAACAAGCCGGAGACTTCGATGGGGCCAATCTGTCTATTATCCAAAGCTTCGGAGACGGAATCCGTACTGTGGCACAGGCGCATGGCTCACCTGCACCTAAGAAAGATGAACTACATAACGAAGAATGGACTGGTGCAGGGTCTGCCAATGAAGAGCTTTTAGTTCGAGGACAAGTGTCTACCGTGCATGAAGGGCAAGCAACATAAAAAGACACACAAGTCCAAGAAGCAGAACTCGATATCCTCAACATTCGATTTGTTGCATATGGACCTTTTCGGCCCTATCAACAAAAGGAGTATAGGAGGTAATTGGTTTTGTTTAGTTATCACTGACGATTACTCACGGTTTTCTTTTTAGGTACAAAGGACGAGACGGCTTCCAAGCTCATCGGGTTCTTAGACCAAGTGGAGAATTCCTACGGAACAAGGGTTAAAAATATTCGTAGTGATAATGGGACTGAATTCAAAAACACTGTAATTGGTGTATATTGCCTATCAAAGGGCATAGTGCATCAATTCAGTGCAGCATATGAACCTCAACAAAATGGGGTGGCCGAACATAAAAATAGAACATTGATTGAGGTTGGAAGGACTATGCTTTCGGATTCAAAGCTTCCTACCATGTTTTGGGGGGAGGCAGTGAATACCGCGTGCCATATTTTAAACCGAGTCCTTACAGTCAAATCTTTGAACAAAACATGCTATGAAATTTTGAATAAACGGCCACCTAACTTAACTGGATTCGAACCATTTGGGGTACCATGCACTTTATTGCATACAAAACATCAACCGAAGTTTGGTGAAAAGGCTGACGAAGGATACTTCCTAGGTTATGTGCCGAACTCACCAAACAAACGGGTTTTTAACAAAACAAATGGTACTGTGGAGATTGTGTATAATGTTGAAGTCACAAGTTATACACATGAACCCCAAACTGGTCCAGTCTTAACATCTAACTGATATACTCTATCAGGATATTTTGGATCTGTAAATCCATGCAGGTACAATCGAAAAAGACATGGCGACGTTACACCTGAATGACGATGGCCATATCTTTCCGAGGACTACGTTTGAATCCACATCCGAGCCTACTGCGACTGTAGATAGATCTCCAAAAGTCGATGTTCCAGAAGCACCTACCACTGAGAATCAGACTCAAGCATCAAGTTCCAACTCTGAGGAAAACGTTCCATGAGGAGGAAAATGTAGAAGCTGAGCCTGTTCCCCCATTAGGTGAAATAGGATCTAACTTAGGAGATAATCTAAGGGTTGATGAGATAGAGACCTATAGGATTAACAAGAACCATCCATTAGAAAGCATCATAGGAAATCCTAACGAGGGTGTGAGGACTAGGAGTAGTTTAAATAACAACACTGTGTTGTTGTCGATGATAAACGACTCCGAGGCATATCACACATGTCTCTATTCATGTTTCATATCGCAAGTAGAGCCTAAAAATGTGCAAATGGCACTTAAGGATAACTCCTGGGTTGAAGCGATGGAGGAAGAACTCTCGCAATTTAGGAAGCTAGAAGTGTGGGAGTTAGTTCCATTACCTCGAGGGGAAATTGCCATAGGAACCAAATGGGTTTTTAAGTGCAAAAGGGACGATCGGGGTATAGTCACGCGCAACAAGGCTAGGTTAGTTGTAAAGGGTTTCAACCAAGAGGAGGGAATCGATTACAACGAGGTTTTTGCACCAGTAGCAAGGCTAGAAGCCATTAGGTTGTTTTTAGCTTTTGCCTCCTTCAAGGGATTTAAGGTATATCAGTTAGATGTTAAGAGTGCTTTCCTATATGGGAAAGTGAAGGAGTTGGTGTATGTAGAACAACCGCCCGGATTTACAGATCCAAAATATCCTGATAGAGTATATCGTTTAGATAAGGCTCTATATGGATTGCATCAGGCAGCTAGGGCGTGGTATGAGACTCTATCCAACCATCTGTTAGAGAACGGTTTTGAAAGGGGTAGGATAGATAGTACTCTCTTTGTTAAGAGGAAGGGAGAACACTTTATCTTGGTACAAGTGTACGTCGATGATATCATCTTTGGATCATCAGACGAACAGATGTGCAAAGATTTTGAGAAGGTAATGAAGTCTAAGTTCGAGATGAGTGCTATGGGAGAGTTAAATTTCTTTTTGGGGTTACAAGTTGACCAGAAGAAGGAAGAAATGTTTATCCATCAGACTAAGTATGTCTATGACATATTAGAACGTTTCGGGATGGAAGGAACAAAGTTGACTACCCATTTCAGCACGCCGATTCAAGTGAATCATAATCTCGGGCCGGGTACTGAAAGTGATACCGATGTGGATCCGACTTTATATCGAGCCATGATTGGATCACTTATGTATTTAACTGCTTCAAGACCTGATATCATGTTTGCTGTGTGTATTTGTGCTAGGTTTCAAGCGAATCCGAAGGAGATGCATATGAAAGCTGTGAAGCGGATTCTACGATACCTCAAGTCGAAACCGAAGCTGGGACTTTGGTATCACGCGGAGGGAGATCTAGAGTTGGAGGCGTTCACGGATTCTGACTACGGAGGATGCAGCTTGACGCGCAAATCAACAACTGGAGGCTGTCAGTTCCTAGGAGGGAGATTGGTTTCCTGGCAATGCAAGAAACAAACATCGGTAGCCGTGTCAACGTGCGAGGCTGAGTATGTTGCTGCTGGTAGTTGCTGCTCACAGGTTCTGTGGATACAACAACAATTGCGGGACTACGGTTTGGCTTACACTCAAACTCCAATTAGGATAGACAATCAATCTACAATTGCTATAACGAATAATCCAGTTAAACACAACAAAACAAAGCACATAGATATTAGGCATCATTTTATTCGTGATTGTGCTGAAAAGAATTTAATCAAATTGGTAAAAGTGGCAACAGAAGATAATAATGCAGATTTATTTACCAAAGCATTTGATAAGTCACGGTTTGAGTATTTAATTCAACTGAATGGAATGCGCAACCCAGAGTAAATTGACCTTAGTAGTAGTAGTTTATTTTCTTTTATAGTCGTAGTATTTCTTTCTTTACAGTAGTCTGCTAATTTAGGAAAGTTTCTATTTTTAGTAAGTTTCTATTTTTAGTAAGTTAGTAGGTTATCTTATTTCTTATGAAAAAAAAAAGAGAGAAAATCATAAAAATACAAAAAAAGAGAATATCAGAAAAAGAGTTAAGTCTTAGATATATAGGTTCAAAGTGACGAAAATTTGCACAGTCGTTACAAACTCTAAGTGTTTAGGCTTTCACACATAATGCAACTAAATTCTAAGTGTTATACTTTACTTTAGTTTGATGTGTTGGTAGACATAATACATATAGGGAATCTCAAGGCTAATAAAATATTCTAGAAAAAGTCAAGCGTGTCACTAACTTAGATGTATGACCAATCGGTCTTAATTTTTATGTACAAGACATACAAACTTTGAGTCTAAATGAGGTATGCAAACTTTCGGGGGATGTATGGCAACATCAAATACATCTTAAAATGAAAAGAATAGAAAAATCATACAAAATTAAGAGTCGAAAACATGTAACTCTGTTGTACGTAAGTACAGACCTGTTGCCTCTGTTTAGATTCGGGTTAGCAGATATGTCGCTTTGTTGTACGTCAGTACAGACCTATCACCGCTGTCTTGCTAACTTTAAGAATAAACCTTAAGTCAATCTAAGACACTTTGTTGTATGAAAATACAGACCTGTGTCCGATGTTTGTCTTTTAAAGAAAGTTTGCAAATACCAACAAGTTAGAATTTTTGCCTGTGTGCCTTGATCATAAACGTATGTCTTTGTCTGAGTCACGTAAGATAATTTCCTGATAAATAAAAATGCCAAGGGATATTCCGAAATGTAGAATGTTTAAAGGGGAAAAATACCAACAATCGGCTAAATAGGTATGTCACGACAAACAATCAAAGGAATCAAAAATTCCTAAGTGTGAAGGTTTAAGTACTGAAAGTGAGTATCAGACATCGCTATCTGATTGAACCTTTCTTAGACTATACTCATCAAAAAGATTTTGTTTAGTATTTCTCTTAGGTTGTAAATTTTATTAGTATAGCTTAAGTCAAGATTAAATTTTTGGTCAAAATTTTATTTTTATTTTATTTTACCTTAGTTAATCTTATTTTAGTTTATTTTATTTTAGTTTAATTTTTACTTAGGTAAAAGGTCAAAAATTACTGAGGGTGCATTCAAAGTTGGATAAAATAAATATTGCGTGAAATATCTTGTGCTTAGGGTAAAAGATTTGACATAGTTTATCTTGTTACACAATACCGTAGAAAAAGGTTGAAAAAGTTGAAGTTTATTTCAAATATTTTCAAAATTTTTTTCTAAGTGTTTGGTGTTTTCGAGTTTGGGATAGAATCGAATTGGGAAAGCTTCGAATCTGTCAGTAGATTCGAGTCTAACCTTAGATTCGAAGGTTGGTAGTATATATAGGTCAACAGTGAAGTCATTTAATACTTACTGTTTTCGAATCTACCTTCTCGAATCTATTCCAGCGATTTCGAATCTGTTCTCGAGTCTATCGTTTCTCTCATAAACGACAATCCGTCGAGTTTAATGCTAGTGTGTTCGATTCTACTACTGTATCTAGGTATAATCAACTTGATTGTACAAGCTTCATGTAGTTTTATACACAATTTTAGGCAAAATCATAGAGTTTCGAAGGTTTAAGCGTCGAAATAGGGTTTTTACAAAATTACCAAGTTTGGACCGATAAACAGTTAAATTAAACTCATAAATCAATGATTAGAACCTAGTTGAACTAATGTATGTGATTTACTGCGTTCAAAATGGTTAAAATCTTGGGTTTTTGTTGAAATCTTGGCCGACGGGGCTTCGAATCTGTTCCTGAGGCTTCTCGAATCTGTCATTAGACTCGAGAAGACCAGGACCTTCGAATCTGTCAACAAACTCGAAAATGGACTAATTCGAATCTGTTACATTCGAATCTGTTTTTTATTTGCATTATTTAATTTGAATTTTATTAAACTTGTAGAAATTTAATTGTGTTGGATTTTGTACTTAAACAAGTTCAAAATAAAACAGATTTGAATTTAAACAAGTTTATTGATTTTTAATGAATCTAATAGTTTTGTTTATTGTGTAGAAATGGCTGTACGAGCGTTTGTGCCTAAGCACAATATGGTGCTTCATCCGGATCATAATCTCCCTAAGGCGCAGGGATTCAGACAAGTGCTTGATTTCCTAGTAGAGTCTAGGATTGGGTTTGCACTGTCTCATAATGTTCAGCTAGTTTTACCGTATATTCGTCAATTTTCGATCATCTGCAGGTAGAATGCTCGGTCACACCGACAGTGCTACGCACTCGTATTGCTGGACAACCGCTGGTATTTTCGGCGGATATGCTGCGTCAAGTGTTGCAGCTGGGCACTCAAGAAGAAGAGTCTGGACCGATCGAATTTCCTCTGAGTATAAGGAAAGCGGCCTTTCAGAGAATGGGTTATAGTCAAGACGTAACGAAGGTGTCCTATATGAAGAGTGGATTAATTGGACAATGGAGGTTTTTAGCGCATGTTTTTATGGTATGCTTTGCTCCAAAGAAAGCAGGGTTTGATTATATGGTTGTGAAGATGCAGTCTGGGATAGTCGCAATGGTGTATAATCGTCCATATAGTTTCTCAGAAATGTTTTTCTCTGAGTTTGTTCATCAAATTACCGCTCCGGAAAATCAACAGTTCTTGTTATATCCGCGGTTCATCATGATGCTTATAAGGCACTTCTTGCCAAATCTGCCGCCATCAAATGACATTCAAAGCGTTGCTGTTATGGACAAAAGGATCTTCGCTGACTGTTCCTCGCACAGAGGAAGGTTAGCTGTTCCAGTTGAGCGTCCATTGTTTGGAGCCATCCTGGATAGGAATTTTGAAGCCCCAAATGTTGCCAACTGGGCAGGGGAAGTTGAATTTAGAGCCGGGCAGCCTCCACAACAACAACAACAACAACAGCCACCGCAACCGCGTGCTCAAAGACGTAGACAACGACCTTCCGCGAGTCAAACTCAGGCGTCTAGGCCTTCGTCGAGTCAGCAACCAGAAGTGCAAGAAGCCGGGTCATCAAATGTTCCAACTGAAGCTGAACAATTATGCCCAACGCTTAATGAAATTTGGGAGGCAGGGCCTCATGCAAATGAAGATGTGGCTGCAGCATTAGTAGGTGAATTACTTAGTCCACCTGAGGGAGAGGAAGACGTGTTAAGAGATGTTGATGAATATATACCAGAGCAAGCTGATAAAGTTTTGTCATCATCGGAAACCGAGTCGGAAGAAATGGAGGAGCTAGAGGTTGAAGCTCCTGAATCAGTGTCTACAGAACCTAATATTCAAATTGGAACGTATGGATCTAGGTTAGTAGTCAATGAAGAGGCCTCGAGGAGGAGAGTAGCAAGAGAATCCAATGAATCAGATTTCAAAGAGGAGGAGATTGCTCCCTTAGTGACTCGGCAAAGGGCCAAGCGTCACAGGTTTATGCAAGGGTCATCCTCAGCATCCGATCCACAACCGGAAATCCCCCAAACTCAAACTCAAGAACCTCAAGCCACCGCTCCACCACCACCACCACCTCAACATGAACCATATATTCCATCACCATTCATCCCTACTCCTATTCAGTCCATTCCATCTACCTCGACCACCTACGCTGACAACCAACGGTTTGTGCAACTTAAGGGACGCGTTGACTTCCAACATGTCCAAATCTTAGGCCTAACAAAGGCGATTGGCAAAATCCAGGCGCATAATGCAAATCTTGAGAAGGATAATGCCGAGTTGAAAAAGATTGTGGAGAATGTCAGGGAAGAGAACACAGAGTTAAAGTCCTTTATTGCAGATCAATCAGAAGAGATCCGATCGATGCGGTCCCTCCTTGAGCAGCTAATGAAAAATCTAAAAGCTCAGGGGGAGACAAGTTGTAGGGATCATGAGGAGCAGCGTAGAGATGAAGATGACGAAGGCAATGATCCCGATGCACCTAATGAGAATGAGCCAGTAGATTTTCCTGCTGCTCAGGCTACACAAGTTCAGGGGGAGCCCAGTCAAGTTGAAGGAGAAATAGGAGAAGCAAGTTCATCGAAGCAGCCTACAGATTTTGAAATCAGTGAGATGATCGACGCTCTTATGGATCTCGATGATGATCTGATGGATGTAGGTTTTGATTATGACGCTGAAGAGCTGGAAGAAGGTGAATTTGTTCCAGAAGAGATAGTTGACTAGCAGTCAGATGACGAAGTAGTTGCTGATGAGGATGACGAAGCCGATGAGATAGTTGTACAGCAGAATCCTATCACGGATAGTTACATGATAGATGGGAATAATATTGTCAACATAGATGTAGTGAATGCTGCATTGAATGCTCAGCCATCAACTAAAGAACCTGCTAGAGAGCTATCAAATGAAGAGAAACAAAAGTTATGGTTCAGAGCTGAAAAGAAGGAGTTGGAGATTAAAAAGACAATGAGGGTGCCGGGTACTGGGAAGCTGTCTGAACGCATATTAAGCTGGTTCTTTGATCGAGAACTGCAGCTATTCATAATTAAAAGGAAAGACGGGCTCCAGTACCTGAGGCGAACTTTAAAAGCGTTCAAATCCCTGCCAAAGATCGAAGTCACAAACCTAGCATGGAAAGATCTGATAAACATTGGCAATGATACCTATGCAGAAGTTATTGCAAGAATCATAAGAAAGGAGGGAAGATCACGGAAATTTGAGCGACTAAGTCCAAGGGTTGGAAGAAGAGTAGAAGATCCTTCGCGTATCGATCCTCTAACTGGACGACCTTGGATGAGGATTCACTATAAACCAGCTAGATGTCTTAGGAAGGTACCTCTCAAGCCTATGCCACAGAATGTTTTGAAGAATCTGCATTGGTGGTACGCTGACACTGAGACTGGGGAAGCGGTCATGGAAGATTTTGAAGAAAACGTTATTCTTAGAGTCTACGACCCTCTTCACCTGGTAAACCTCTCCAAAGATGATCTTCGTATTTTGCATGCCTGTAAGATTTCTAGTGATGCACATATGGATAGTGAAGCTAGTAAATATGAAAATGTAGTCAAGGTATGTGTTGAAAAAGGTTTGTATGCTGGTAGTAGTTTGAATCAATAAATAAACAAAGTTCTTAAGTCAAATGTGTGTATTATTAGAAGCTATCGTCAAGGGGGAGTCTGTTGGTACATCCTGTGTGACGATAGCAGTCTAAGTGATCTTACATTGTGGTTTAGCAAGTGTTTGTTATATATGTTTATATGTGGTTGATATTTATTAGTGTTTGTATGTTTGAACTTGATGTAACGTATTACAAGAAGTTCAAACATAATGTACAAAGATAAAATCAATCATAAGGTAATAACATAAGTTTCAACACTTAGTTGTTTATATGAAATGCTAGATTCGAATTATTTAAGGCTTGGCATTCGAATCTGTGATAGATTCGAATGTGGCCATAGATTCGAATGAGCCCAGATTCGAGAGTTTCTTTGTGGACAGACTCGAATGGGCCTTGGGCCAGATTCGAGTTTGGCCCATAACAGACTCGGATCAGGGTCTATAATTAGGGATAGACTCGAGATATTATCAGACTTTTTGCAGAATTCGTGAGGAATTAAGCATAAAGCGATCTCGAGTTTATCAGCTTGGTGTGTGTTCTTTCGGAGAGAATCAGTTCGTAGGATCGTTCGTGTGTCGTTCGTTCAGCCTCTAATAGTCTCCGTGTTTCGTAGTTGAGAGTTGTTTCCGTCTACCCGTTAACGAGGATTCCGCACTCATTGACGGCTCTGCGTCTAGATAGATCTAGTAGTGGTAGACCTTACAACAGCCGCTGCTGAAGGACCCTTTGACCCCTCCAAGCTGGGCTATATTACTTTTGCCCAGGCTATGGAGCTTCTTTCAAAAGTTTCTCTTCCCTCTCCATCACATTCCCCTACACCAGCCTCATCATCATCTTCTCCATCTACCCAATCTAAACAGTCAACCCATACACCTCCATCTCCCAAAGACCTGCTTTTGAAGGATCAGCTTTCCTTGCTGACCAACAAAGTTGGTTCTTTGGAAACTACCATGACCTCTCTACCCTCTCTTATTTCAGACTCTGTGTCTGAACAGCTTAAGGGGTTCTTTGATTCGTTCAAAGACTCCTTCCCTGCTACTCCACAAACAGATAATTCCCCACAGCTGATAGCACTCACTACACAGCTGCAAACAGTGTCCAATTCCCTCTCCTCTATACTTTCACTACAACAGGACTCTGTGTCCTCAATGACAGCCATTTCCCAACAGCTGTCATCTCTCCTCACCTCTTGCAATTCTACCCTTCCTGCCACTCTGGCCAGCTTGACAACACTAATTGGCTCCCTATCTAATTCTATGTCCTCAAACCTTGCTGATGTGCAAGATTCTCTCGAATTACATCTTGCACAACTTCAAAGTTTGCTATTCACAGCATCTGATAGGGAAAACATTGTTAAGCTGACCTCCCTCGCTGATACACAATCCTCTTCCCTTCAAACCTGTCTTTCCCAGCATGCAGAGGTTAAGGACAATTTGGCTTTCTTAGTGACTAGCCTTGTTGGCCCCAGGCCTGCTGCCAAAACTGCTGGCAAGCCTGATGACTTTGTGACTTCAGGCAGACCGGGTGTTGAAGGTGCTGGTCCATCTCCTTCAAAGGGGGAGAAGTCGTCTGCCTCTAAGACCAAATCTAAGGGGGAGAAAACTTCCACTCCTAAGGAGAAACCAGTGCCTGCAGCACAAACTGGTCATCCAGCAGGAATCTCTGCAACAGGTACAGTAGAGGGTGCTTCTCATGCTGCTCAGTCTACTCAGGTTGAATCTCCAATCCCTGCTCAGTCGAAAGGGGAGGAATCCATTCCTGAGGGTAGGCCAAGCAGCAGAAGAAGGCATCTGATCCTAGAGGAAGAAGAAGAAGAGGAGGAAAGTCCTCAAGCTGCTACCACTACAACAGCTAAAGGAAAAGAAATAGCAGAAGAGGATCCCATACAGCAGAAACAAGCAGAAATCCAATTTCACATAGCCAGGGCCAAAGAAATGGGTCTTCCTATGCACAAGTACTTTGAGTTTAGAGAAGAACAGCTTCAAGCCCTGGAAGTGCTTAGAAAAGAAGAAGAATCTGCCAAAGCTGCCAAATCATTTGCACTTCAAGAAGCAAAGAAAATTAAAATGTCTACTCTGGAAGTGCAAAAGAAAATATTGGAAGCTGCTAAGGGATCAGCAGGGGAGAAAGAAGCAGAGAAAGAAAAAGGTACTCTGGTCTCAGTGACCAAGCCTAAAGTGCCTCATGCAAGAGTTCAGTACCATTTTGATAACCTGGCAAAGAAAAAATTTCAAGATGTTGCTAAAAGTAGGCTTGCCAAGGAAGCAATTGTCAAAGCTGTCCCTATATCAAGAAAAGGCAGTCAGTAGAAATTGAAAATAACAAGGATGGGTGCAGCAGGCCCTGAATTGGAAACATATGACTACACTGACGTAGCACAGATGGGGTACAGAGAATGGATTGAATTGGCAGTTGCCCTGAGTGAGTTAAAGTCAGAAACGGCTAAGACAATCAGGGCATATGTCAAGAAACTGATGGAGAGAGTAAAGAACCTTGGCCTGATTTCCAAAGAAGCAAGTGAAGGTGTCTTGGTGACACATCCAAAAATTAAGGCCAGGAGGACAAGGAAGGACACTGAAATGGAACTACTCCTTACACTGATTGAACAAGGCGATTATGCCATTGAAATGAAAGGAGTTGATCACAGCCTGCCTAGTGGAATAGAGTTTGAAGATGGCAAGATCATTGAAGAGCCTGAGCTGGGGGCATTTTTTGTAGATCCCTTAACTCAGAAGAAATGCTTTCAAAGAGCTTCAGATCTATACAAAGTTGATCTAAGACAACTTGTGGCCTTCAGACTTGCAGTTTCATTCAGGCAGTCTAGTAAGTGGAGAGCAGCCATCTGGGATCAGCTCAGAGGCTTCTTTGAGAGAGGAGAACTTGAGGATCCCAAGTTCATGCTTATAAGAAGTGAAATTCAAGAGCTTGAGGATACCAGAGAGCAACTTGAAAAGATGTTTGAAGGTGCCCCTCCAGTGTGATGAAGTCCATCTGCCATCTGGGCAGGTGAAGCATGGAAGCTGTCCATCAGTTGGACAGGCTTACCATTTTCTGCTCCCAACAAAAAACAGTCCAATGTACATTAGTTGTACTCTATTTTACATATGTTGTAATTTCCTTTTACATTAGTAGTAATATACATTAGTACATTAGTTGTACTTTTGTAAGAACATGTGTTGTTCTAATGTAATCAAAAATCAGTGTATATATAAACTGATCATTTACTTTATGTTGATGTTGTAATTCTATTTCAACAAATGTATTGTAAGAATATATAGTGATTTTTGACAGGACCAGCTTAGACTGGTTATTGCAAATAGGGGGAGATTGTTAGGCACAAAAAGGCCTCAGTCAAACCTGTTCTGCATCTGAGGGGGAGATTATTAATCAAACCTGTTGATGCACCTGATGGGTAAAAGTTAAGGCCTGTTTATGCCTTTATAATTCCTAAAAAGTGATTTGCAATATCAGTCCAAAGCTGTTCTATATGTTGCATGTGTTGCAACTAAGACAGTTTGTCCAAGCTGCTCTGTCTGCTGAACAGGCTGGACATAAACTGTCTACGCTGCTCTACACTGGTGAGCAGCTTGGGCATCTTACAAGTGTTCTGTTCTTTGTCAACGAAACCTGTTTTTTGTGAACAGGCTAAACACTTTATGGAATGTGTTTCCAAGTCCTCATGTATTGTTTTTGACTACAAGATCAGTTTACAAAGTCGAAGACAAAGTGGAAATCCGAACTGCTCAGCCTGCCCAAGCTGTTCTGTTACATGAAGACAAAAGGTTATTTGAAAAAGGGTGACAGACCTTTTTCTTATATCAAAATAGGCCTTTACAAGGAAGAAAGACGCAAAGTTGACATTCCTTATTTGGTTAAAGGAAATGCAACAGTAGACAAAGTGAAAAGACAAAAGTTCTGCACATGTGAAGACAAGTCTGCTTTTCAGAAAAGTGCAGAAAAGTTATGTTGTCTTTTCAAACAAGACTTCTCCTTTTTCATTGCGTCAAATGAAGAAACTTCTCTTAGATCCTCTGAGTGAGTATAAAAGGAAGCTTCTAAGGTCAGAAAGACATAAGCCAAAAAGCTAAGTGCTGAAGCCAAGAGTGAACGTGCAAGTGTGTTTTTCATGCATGCAAACCTGCTTGTGTAATACAGTTTCTTTGTGTCTAAGCTGTTCTACATAAACTGTCCCTCTAAGTCTTGTAAACACAGTGAGTGCTTCTTAGTGAGTGTATTCATTGTAATCTAGTTTGAGTCTGTCTTAGACTAGTGAACATACTGTTGTATCTGTCATCTCAGCTTGAACCTTTCCGCATTCAAGCTTGTTTGTAATTAACAATTTGTTGATAATACATACAAACATTGAGAAAATAGTGTGTAGTATTTAAATAGCTGTATTCACCCCCCCTCTACAGCTTAAAGCTATATACTTTGGGAACCTCTCGGGACCTACAAATCCTTTCATCTATTCAAGCTCCCCAGTCACTCAAAGAATCCCATATTGTCCTAAGCCCTCCAAGATCCCCAAGCCCTCCTCCAGTCCAACAAACCGAACATCCAGGTCCTTCCCAAACCAAAAGGGTCGATTGCTTTGATGAAACTCCAAAAGGACCTGGTATATTTAGAAAAGATGAGATATTCTGGGTCGTTCAGTATTCAAAAAGTGAAGTTCAAAAACTGCCTCAAGAAGAAAAGGACAAAATTCGTCAAGAACGGCGGGGGACAATTATAAAGCTTCTTGAAGCTAAAAGGTCTGAAATCGAAGAACCCCCCGTTCAGGGCCTTAAAGAATTCTTACAGAAGTTTCCCCCGGAGCAGTTTCAGAACCCGTACTTAGAAGAAAGATTCAAAATGGTATTCAGAAAGAAGCCTGGATCCTTCAGAAGATGCCTACTTATGGAACTTACAAATGTAACCAAAGCTGAACAGGCCGAATACTATCAACTGATGCTCCGGGAAAGAAGGTCAAAGGTCTCGAAATCGAAGTTAAAGAAACTCCGAACTATGACAATGTGCAAAAGAGCCAAAGTCTACTATCCTTCCTTTCAAGTAGAAAGAGAAGATGGCACGACTGATGACATCTTCGAAAATGACCTAGACTTCATAATGGCGGACGACGTGGAGTTTTTACACAACTGCTTGAAAAATCGCATCAGAAAACGTATAGCCCACATGACTGCTGTAGGTGCCCTAGTTCGAAGCATGAACCGCCGCTCGATCATTATGTGCCTAAGAGACTTCCAGATGGCGATCGAGAGCGCGTTGGTTAAAGTGGGCCTACGTGCACCAGAACAAGACAGCTTCCTTCTTGCCCATCATCCGGCCTACATAGTTATCTTTAGAGGAGGCTCGGGTGTCATTTTTGTCAATCAGAAGGGCTTCAAAAGGTTCAAGCGCTTTGAGGATCTTCCATGTAACTCCGATGGTACACTCCGATTGGTTCGAGCTGCCCTAACACAGAAAGTACAAGATTTTGATGCTCAACCAGATCCTGAACAAAGATGCTCACCACAGGAGATACAGGATACCCTCAGTGGCATTGACCTCCTGAACGAACCTACATATGAGACAAGAGACCAGACGCTTCGACGTCATCCTTGGATTCTGAGAATCTACAGATCATGCCAGAGTTCCAGGACCTCCTAAATGATCGAAAAGGGGGAGATTGTTAGACATTTTATTTCGATCATAGGGAGTTGTTTTGTAATAATTATTTACTTAGTAATTTCCTTGTATTTTATTTCCTTGTAATTTATTTCATTGTAAAAGTCTAGGGGCCAAAGTTGACATTGCTTCAAAGTTAATTAAATGAAGCTACTTATAGCTCCTAGGGTTTCTTTTGTTTCACACGGTTGAATATTCAATACAAAGAGCAGCCGCCATTTTCACATATTCTCACAACATTCCATTTGCCTTTTCTTCATCATTTCTCAATTATTGAGCTTGGTTCTTCTTGGGATTTGATAAAGAATCATAAAGGTGCTGAATCATTTACGGGAACACTATTTACAAGTTCCTCCAGCTCAGAATCTTTTTTGGTTCTCCTGGCCTTTATCTTGGGGTAAGTCACAGAGACACCCTCACTTAATTCTTTTGAGATCACGCCAAGATCTTTCACTCTCTTCATCAGCTTCTTAACATATGCCTTGATAGTATTAGCCGTTTCAGACTTAGACTGGCTCAGGGCAACTGCCAGGTCAACCCACTCCCTGTACCCCATCTGTGCAACATAAGTGTAGTCATAAGATTCCAGTTCTGGGCCTGTTGCACCCATTCTGGTTATTTGCAATTTCCACTGTTTGCCTTTTCTTGAGATAGGGACAGCTTTGACAATAGATTCCTTGGCAAGTCTTCTATCAGCAACATCATGGAACTTCTTCCTTGCCAAGTTGTCAAAATGGAACTTGGCCCTTATAGAGGATGCTTGCTTAGGTTTGGTCACAGAGACCAGAGCACCCTTTTCCTGTACACTTTCCTTCTCAGCAGCTGATTCTCTAGCAGCTTCCAGCAGTTTTCTCTGTACATCCAAAGAAGGCATTTTGGTTTTGCTTGCCTCTTTGAATGCAAAAGATATGGCAGCTTTGGCAGATTCTTCATCTTTTCTGAGTATTTCCAGGGCTTTGAGCTGTTCATCTCTGAGCTCATAGTATTTTTCAAGGGGAACACCCATTTCTTTAGCCCTGGCTTTGTCAAATTTTAGCTCTGCTGCTTTCTGGTGGTCAGGATCAACCACTGCTTTTTCTTTTCCTTTAGCTGTTGTAGTAGTAACAGCTTCAGGAATGTCTTCCTCTTCTTCTTCTTCTTCCTCCAGAATGAGATGCCTCCTTCTGCTGCTTGGCCTGTCCTCAGAAATGAATTCCTCCCCCTTAGACTGTGCGGGGTTTGGAGATTCAGCCTGAGTAGGCTGAGCAGCTTCAGGTAGATGTGAGGCACCCTCAGCTGGACCAGTACCTGTTCCAGATGCACCTGCTGTTTGACCAGTAGGTGCTGATTTCTCCTTAGGAGAAGAAGTTTTCTCCCCCTTAGACTTAGACTTAGTCTTAGAGGTAAAGATGGACCAGCACCTTCAACAACTGGTCTGCCTGAAGATACAAATTCAGCAGGCTTTGGAGCAGTTTTGGCAGCAGACTTGGGACCAACCAGGCTATGCACTAAGAAAGCCAGATTGTCCTTCACCTCTACAATTTGGGAAAGACAGTTTTGAAGAGAAGAAGATTGAGAATCAGCAAGAGAGGTCAGCTTAAGAATATTTTTTCTATCAGAAGCTGTGAATAGCAAACTTTGAAGCTGTGCAAGATGTAACTCAAGAGAGTCCTGCACATCAGCAAGGTTTGCTGACACAAAATTTGATAGAGAAACGATGAGAGTGTTTAGGCTGGCCAAGGTGATAGGAAGTGTAGTATTGCAAGTGGTGAGGAGAGTGGACAACTGTTGGGAGATGGATGTCATAGAGGACACAGAGTCCTGTTGGTGTGAAAGAATTGAGGAGAGGGAAGTGGAGACATTTTGCAGCTGTGCAGTGAGTGCAAGCAGCAGAGAGGAGGTGTCAGTTTAAGGAGTGGATGGAAAGGAATTCTTGAACACATCGAAAAATCCTTTAAGCTATTCAGACACAGAGTCTGAAATGAGAGAGGGTAGAGAAGGTACTTTTGAGAGAAGCTCCATAGCCTGGGCAAAAGTAATGTGGCCCAGCTTGGAGGGATCAATAGGTCCTTCAGCAGTGGCTGTAGCTGCATCATCAGGAGAGTGGGTAGAGGATGGTAGCCTTTCAGACACTTCTTGTTTTTCAGCACCTTCATGAAGGCCAGTGGTGGTTCCCTCTGCAGTACCTTGGTTTAAAGGTACCTCATCATTGGGAGATGGTATTTGCATTTCAACATCAGCAGTGGTGAAACCTGCTGATGGAATTTGCATGACAGGAGCAGCCTCACCAAAGGGATGTTCTGTTCCCTGAGGTTCATTAGCTTGAGTGGTTGGTCCTTCAGCAGCTGTTTGGTGTAGAACAGCTGCATCATGAGGAACAGAGATTTGAGGCTGAGCTGCTGGTTGGTCTAAGCCAGCAGTGTGGGCACCTCGTGCAGACTCAGTGTGTAAAAAAGTATGAAGTGGGGACAGTGTGGACTCAGTATGGAGTGGAGAGAACTCCTGTCTTTCAATATTCTCAGCCTGTTGGGAGGCTGGAATAGTGGATGTGGCTGTCTCCATATGTACAACTGGCTCCTGTTAAGAGGAACAAGAGGGTCTAGGCTAACATGGGGTTGACACAGTGTGGAGTGAAGCAGGCTCCAATTCTGCTGATCCTTCTCCCAATATAGGAGAGGCAGCATGGGTTGCTTCTTTTTCAACTGAACCCTGTTGAGAGGGAACAGAGGGGCTGGTTTGGGCTGTTTTGGCTGTTGGTTTCTTTTTGGCAAGGGATTTTCTTTGGTATGATCTGAGAGATGAGGTGGGTGATTGTGGAAAGGTGAGAGGTTCAGATTGGACAGGTTTGGAGACTGGTTCAGAAACAGGTGGGTTGGCCTGTTCCATAGTCTCAGGTGCCACAGAGGCACCAGCCACAGAGGCTTCAGGTTCAACAAATGAACCAGGGTGAGGAGCATGCTCCCCCTCAGCCACAGAGGCTGAGGGTGCAGACTCAGACTGAGCTGTTTTGGCCTTCTTGTGGACAGGCCCAACTTCAGTTGTTTCTAGGGTCCTTTTAACAAGCTTAGCCCTGGCTTTGGATTTTCTTTCGAGAGCAGCTTCTAGATCCACCCTCACATCAGAGGGTCCTTCCACCAATTCTAACAACCTCCTCATTGGAGTAGATAGAGGAGGCTCATTTGGGAGAACCGGAGTGTAGAATACTTTATTTCCTATAACAGGAAATGCAGCAGTACGAAGTAAAGGCTGAGAGTTATACAGATGCTCACCACAAACGTGCTTGAAAATGAGGCTCAGAAATCTGGGGTAACGAACAGCAGCTGGACGTGTCTCCTGCTGCACCAGATTCCTCAGATTCATGAAAATCCATTTGGCCATGTTGATAGTAGTCGCATCCACCAACTGTAGGAGACAAATCCTTCCTGAACAGCATAGCTCCAACTTTTGGTTCTGCTACACCACAGAAGTGCAGCAGATTCTTCATCTGTTCATCTTCAGACTGTGGCTGATCTTATGTTTCAGCCACAGGGAGTCGAAGAGCTTCCCTGATTAGACGAATGTTGATCTTAATGGTCTGAGTCCCATTGAGTATGGTGCCCTTAATGACTTTGGTGTCTGGGTTGTAGGCACAGGTGTACCAAAAATCATACACCATCTCCTAGTACAGGACACCAGGAGTGGCAGTCATGGCATAGTTCAACGGATGAACTTTCAAAAACTCCACCATTTCTTCGTAGCCATTCCCCACATAGTTTCTGCGATGGTTAGGTTAGCAAGGTAGTTGGTAGGTTTCAAGGTCAGCATTGTGGTGACTGATGGATGTTTCTGAACATCAGCGCCCACGAACACTGGTAGAAAGGGGTTGTTTTGGTGAGCCATTTGGGAAGTAGTGAATGTAGAAGCACAGAACACTTAGTCGACTTTTAGGGTTTTTAGGAATTTATGGAAGTAGTGAGGAAGACGAAGATGAAACAGTAGGGGGTATTTATAGGATTTGAATGTGAGTGGGTATGAGAGAGAAACATTTGTGCGGTTGATTTGAAAAGGTCGTTAACGGAAAACGGAATTGTTGTCCATGTCAGACCGTTTGTCAGACCACTTGAGCCCTTTTTATTCACTAACACACGTAAACACACATTATCCGCAGTAATTAAGTGAGATAAAAACCAAAATTAAGTAACTTAATTGTGAAGAAAGGTAATTACAACTGATGGTCTAAGTTTATGGTCAAACCTGTGATGAGCAGGGTCATCACAGGCTGTTCACTCTTCAAACTGTTCCTTCAACCTGTTTAGCTATGTAGGAACAAATTGCGTTCAATAGCTGATCAGGTTACAAGACAGTGTCTTGTTTGACAGATTGAAAGAGTGAGCAGGATGGAGGTTTGATCATCAGATCAGGCTTGACATACAAACTGTTATTGTCAAACCTGTTATATGCTCAAGGTGTTCAAGTTTTGTAGAAAATGGCTAAGTATAGAACATGCATAGCCTGTTCTGTCTAAGTTGTTCTGCGAAATTTGAGCAGTGTGAGACACATAATGACTTAGAACATTTTGGACACTTAGTCACTTTTGTTTAACATGTCCAGCTTTCTTACTAGATAGTTAAATCTGTTTTCATCAAGAGGTTTGGTGAAAATGTTCGCAAGCTGTTCATCTGTGGAAATAAAACTTACCTCCACATTACCTTTCTGAATGTGATCTCTGATGAAGTGATGTCTGACCTCTATATGCTTTGTTCTGGAGTGAAACACTGGATTGTTGGAGATAGCTATGGCTCTTGTATTGTCACACAGAATAGGAGTTTCCCTATATACAAGTCCATAGTTTTCAAGCTGATGTTGCATCCACAGAATCTGCCCACAGCAGCTTCCAGCAGCAATGTACTCAGCTTCAGCAGTAGAAGTAAAAACTGAGTTATGCTTCTTGCTACACCAACTTATCAACTTACCACCAAGAAGTTGACATCCACCTGTTGTGCTTTTCCTGTCTAGCCTGCAGCCTGCAAAATCAGAATCTGAATAACCTGTTAGTTCAAGGCTTGAGTCTTTGGGATACCAAAGACGAAAACCTGGAGTACCCTTAAGATATCTGAAGATTCTTTTCACAACAGCTAGATGTGATTCTTTTGGATCAGCTTGGAACCTAGCACACAAACAATTAGCAAACATAATATCAGGTCTACTAGCAGTTAAATACAGCAAGCTCCCAATCATGCCTCTGTAAGCTGTTACTGAAACAGCTTTGCCACTGGCATCTGCATCCAATTTTACATTGGTTGCCATTGGGGTATTAATAGGAGAACTTTGATCAAATTTAAACTTTTTCAATAGATCTAAAGTATACTTTCTTTGATTTATAAAGATTCCATTTGTGGTTTGTTTAACCTGTAATCCTAAAAAGAAAGTAAGTTCTCCCATCCATACTCATTTCATATTTGGATTTCACGAGTAATGAAAAATTCT
Organism: Centrapalus pauciflorus; assembly: GCA_020465985.1. Taxonomy (NCBI): domain Eukaryota; kingdom Viridiplantae; phylum Streptophyta; class Magnoliopsida; order Asterales; family Asteraceae; genus Centrapalus; species Centrapalus pauciflorus. Next base: position 41,133 of record JAANYP010008775.1, on the reverse strand, counting down.
TGCATAATTGCTCATAAGGAAATCAATAAGAGTGTCATACCAGGCTCTAGGGGCTTGTTTTAGACCATAGAGAGCTTTGTCTAACTTATAGACAAAACCTGGATGATGTTCATTTTCAAAACCTGGAGGCTGCTTGACATAAACTTCCTCTTGCAGCTTCCCATTTAAAAATGCACTCTTCACATCCATTTGAAATACCTTCATGCTCTTATGAGCAGCGTAGGGTAGAAACAAACGAATTGCCTCTAGCCTGGCCACAGGAGGAAATGTTTCATCGTAGTCAATGCCTTCCTCCTGCCTGTAGCCCTGAGCAACTAGTCTTGCCTTATTTCTAATGACATGACCTTGCTCATCCATCTTGCTCCTGTAAACCCATTTGGTGCAAATTATAGTTTTACCTTTAGGAGCAGGAACCAGCTTTCATACCTTATTTCTCTCAAACTGATTGAATTCTTCTTGAATGGAAGTGATCCAATTGTCATCTTTAAGTCCTTCATCCACTTTCTTTGGCTCCATTAGGGACACAAAGCTAGAGAACATACAAAAGTTCCCTAAGCTGTCCCATCTTCTTTGTACCCCTTTGTTGATGTGACCAATTATTTGATCATTAGGGTGACACCTGATCCACTTAGGATCATTTTTCAATGAGGATTCTCCTGAGTTGTTTGCATCTTCAACAGGTTCTGTTGAAAAGCTTTCAAGATTTTCAGACACACTGATATCTTGAGCCTGTTCACTTGTTGAGCATGACTCTCCATTGTTGAACACATCAGCAGAGGATCCAGGAAAATCAGCATTGAGTGGTTCAGGACATGAAGTTGTAATTAAGTCAGTACACTTATTCACACAGGGTGTATCAACATAATCATCATCATGCCCATCATGGTTAGCAGGTTCCACTCTGGGTGTATTGGAAGCTTTTGAGTCCTCTTCACTCTTTGAATGCATGAGATCATCAAAGTTGAATTCTCCTAAAACTGATTCAGGAACATCTTTGGTGGAGGCATTCCTGGACTCTTCAAAGGTGACATTGATAGATTCATCTATCACCTTTCTTTTGTTGTTGTACACTCTGTAGGCTTTGGAGATATCAGAGTATCCAACAAACACACCTTCATCAGCTTTGGGTTCAAACTTTGCCAGTTGGTCCCTTTGTTTCAGAATGAAGAAGGGACATCCAAACACATGGAAGTAGCTAATATTTGGCCTCCTCCCTTTGAGCAGCTCATAGGGAGTCTTGTTGAACCTTTTCACCACTAAGGATCTATTTTGGGTGAAGCAGGCAGTGTTAACAGCTTCAGCCCAGAATGATGAAGGTAAACCAGATGCACACAACATGGTTCTAGCAGCTTCAATAAGGGTTCTGTTTCTCCTTTCAGCAACTCCATTTTGTTGTGGAGTTCTTACTGCTGAAAAGATTTGTGAGGTCCCTTTGTCTTCAAAGAAGTCCTCAAGAGTATTGTTTCTGAAATCTGTACCATGATCACTTCTAAGCTGCTTCACTTGAGCAGAGTTTAGCATTTCCATCTTTTTGATAAATCCAATGATTTCTCTAGCAGCCTCTCCTTTGCTCTTCAAGAAGATTACCCATGTAAACCTGGACAACTCATTAACCATTACTAGAGTGTATCTTCTTCCTCCTAGACTTGGGACATTGACTGGTCCAAACAAGTCCATGTGGATTAAGAAGAGAGGAGTGTCAATAGAAAATTTATGCTTGGATTTAAAAGATGATTTCCTCTGCTTGCCTTTCTCACAAGCTGTGCAGAGTCTATCCTTAACAAAGGTCATAGAAGGCAAACCTGTTACCAACTCTTTCTTACAGAGTTTGTTGATATTCTTGAAGTTCAGGTGTGACAGCCTTTTGTGCCATAACTAGTTTAGGTCTGCATTGGTTCTTGTGAGAAAGCAGTTTTCAGTTGTGGGATCAGCAGATTTCATGTCCACAACATATACACCTTTCTTCCGTTAAGCACACATCAAAACTTTGCCTTGGGGATCCAATATGGAACCCAGGTGCTCATCAAAGTTAACCTTGTAGCCAGCATCACACAGTTGACTTATGCTAACAAGGTTATGTTAAAGCCCAACCACATAGGCTACTCTTTTAAACACTGCAACACCAGCTTTAAGAGTTCTATATCCCTCAGTGGATCCCTGTACATTGTCACCAAATGTGACTTTTGGCCCTTTTCAGGCCTGAGATCATTCAGCAGGTCCTTGCAACCTGTCATGTGCCCTGAGCAGCCACTATACTCCAAGTACCAAACCTGGGATGGTTGTTTGTCCTGCAGAATGTCATAGGAAAATATTAGTTACTTTTAGGGGAACTCGTCACAGTGATGAGTTCTCCTACTTCATCAACATGGGTTGATGGGCTAGTGATATCCACATTAATATTTCCTATTTGAATGGTATCAGGTTGGAAACCACTCTCATTGACTAAGTTACTTCCAACACTGCTTGTTTTAGCAATGATGGAACTAGCAGAGTCAACAGGCCTCATGTCCTTAGTTTCAAGACAGTCTTTCGCCATGTTTGTCTTCTTTCCACATTTATAACATTTTCTCTTTTTAGCCTTTTTGGAAGAAGAGCTTTCAGAAACACATTCTGAATTAAATCTGTTGATTTTATCAGCAGGTTTAGCAAACTTATTACTATTTTTCGATGAATCAACAGCTTGGGTGGATGGCACAATAGCAACAGGTTTGCCTGTTTCTTCTTTCCTCTTTTTGGGAGGACATATGTCAAAAAAAGGAAGCTTGATTGGTTTTTGACCTTCCACAGCTTAGGGAAACTTATTCCCAGATTTCTTAGGCTGAGCAATGGCTTTGCCTTTGCTCTTACTGAGATGTGATTGATGCTGCCTATCAGCATAGTCACTGTTTCTGGTTTTGAAAGACTTATTTTCAATTATAACCAGTTTTCCACTATGATTTGAAAACTTATTTGAAACCACAGCAGATTTGCTTTCAACATGAGACTTACCCTTGTTGAAAGCAGGCTGCTTACCTTTTGAAAACTTATTTTCAAAATGTTTAGCATCAAAAGGATTAACATGTCTCTTACCATCAGCTTTGGACCCAGAGCATGTTTTGTCAACAAGTTTAGTGTCCACGACTGCAGTTTGAGTATGTTTTCCTTTCTTTTGCTTGTGTGAATCAGCATAGCACTTAGCAGGCTGATTTGATGGAGAACACATTCCATCATCAGCTTTTGGGCCTTTTTCACACAAGTTGTCAGTATTTTGAGGCCTGACAAACCTGTTTGTTGAGACCAGCTTTCCATTGACTTTCCTGGAGGAAAGTACTGGGAAGCTCACCAAGAGTGGATAAGTCATCTTTCAAATTATTAATCTCAACACTAGAAGCTGCTTTGTCAAGATCCCCTCCAAGATAGGCTTGGATTTGTGCAGGGATCTGCTGACTGATGCAATGGCTGACTTTTTGTGCAGATTGGCACCAAGAGTCAACTATCTTTTGAAGCTTTGCATGTTTAAATCTGTTTCTCTCTTTTCTTCCAGTAAAATAGAGTTGATGTGTTTTATTTCATCAAGCTCAGTTTCCAACTTATGGAAACTGTCTAGTTTATTAGTTTTAATTTCAAAATCAGTTTTAAGCTTAGAGATTTCAGATAGTAAGACATTATGCTTCTCAACAACAGCTTTTAAATCAACCAACATATATTCAAACATTTTTACTTTTTCATCAGAACTTTAAGCCATAAAATTTTATACCTTGTACATCATTGTAGGGTTCTAGTTCTCCAAGCTGCTGAAGGCTTCAGCTTCAGCCAAGTCCTGTTTGAAATTGCTAGTTCATAAGACATCAGTATTGGCCATTAGAAAATTGTTGTCTTCTTCATTTGAGGATAAATCAGACTCCCCCCAGTCACATGTATCTGCCATCAGTCCCTTTTGCTTATTGGAAGCCACTGAGTTTTCCAACTTTTTCAGCTTAGTCATGGCCATAAGGTACTTAACCCTATAGCCATCGTCTCTGTTAGTCTTGTATGGTTTGGAAGACTGTCCAACAGCTTTTGACACACAGTCATCAGCTATATGGCCAGTTTTGCCACATTTGAAGCACTCAGCTTTAGATTTATCAAATGCCTTGTTCTTGACAGCATTTGAGTTCCCCTGCAGCATATTTCTTCCAAACCTCTTCTTGTTGAACCTTTTTAAAAGCATTGCTATCATCTGCTCATCATCAAGCTCAGCAAGATCTGCACTGTCTTCCTCATCAGACATTTCCTCTCTTTCATCATCAGCCTGTTGATCAGGTTGTGTGAACACATCACATACCTGCCCAACAGGTTGTCTCACGTTGGCCACTAAGGCAGCACCTCTCTTGGACATTTCCAAGGCATTTCTTTTCTGCTGGCTTGACTGCTCATCATTTAGTAAGGATCCATATAAGTTTACAAGATCCATACCTTTGATGGTACCTGAATTTCTCAAAATGGTAGAAAAGTAGTTCCACTCTTCAGGCAAGATGTCCAAGAACTTGTTCACCAGGGTCAGGCTGTCCTTTGTGATCCCAACAGCTTTGAGATCATTAACAAGAGCAGTCTACCTGGTGTAGCTTTCTGCAAGTGTCTACTTTGGTTTTGCAAAGAAGAGTTCATACTGTCTAACAAGATTGTTAATTCTGTTGTCCAGTGTGATTGTGGGTCCATCATAGACGGTACACAAAGTATCCCACATCTCCTTTGCAGTCTTCATCTTCTCAACCTGTTTGAACACATCATCGGGCAGAGAGATAACCAGGTTATTCCTGACTTTTGCATCCAGAGCAACCAGTCTTGTGTCTTCATCAGACCATTGAGCTTTATCCTTCTCAAAGGTTCTGATTTCAGGGCAGCTCCTTCAACAGCAGGAGTTATGGTAGTAACAGAGGTTGGCACATAGGGGCCTTCCATTACTATCTCTGGTAGTTGTACATCCAGATTCTCTAAGTAGAGCATCATTCTGCACTTTCAACCAGAGAAGTTCTGATGATTGAACTTTGTGGGTTTGGCCATTGATCCATTGTCAGAGTAGGATGAGGAATTTGCAGCACTGTTGTCCATGGGAAAGTAGGGAGAATAAGGGATCTAGAGTTGACACACAATCTATCTGCTCTGATACCAGTTGTAGGTCCCAAAAGGTTTCCCAAGTGTATAGTTCTAAGCTGTAGAGGGGGGGGGGTGAATACAGCTATTTAAAAACTTAACAATCTTTTTCTCAATGTTTGTGTATATTATTAACAAGTGTTAATTACAAACAAGATTGAATGCGGAAAGGTTCAAGCTGAGATGACAGATACAACAGTTTATTAACTGATCTAAGACTCACTCAGACTAGATACAATGAATACACTCACTTAGAAGCACTCACTGTTTTTACAAGACTCAGATGGACAGCTTAAGCAAAACAGCTTAGACACACTCTACTGTTTTATATAAGCAGACTTGCATGCATGGAATAACACAATTCAATGCACGTTCTGATTTCACACTCTTGATTATCTCATAATTCTTAGAAGCTTCCTTTTATACTCAAAAGGCGACTCTTAGTGAAGCTTCTTCATTGGACAGATGAGATAGTGGAGAGTCTTTCTAAAAGGACAAAACACCTTTCTGCATGTTCTGATAAAGTATATTTGTCTTCACATGGCAGAATCTTTGTCTTTTCTATTTTGTCACTGTTGCATAAGGCTTTAACCAAAAGAGGAATGTCAACTATGCATCTTTCTTCTTTTGCTAATGCCATTTTGATATAAGAAAAGGTCTGTCACCCTTTTCATGTAACAGAACAGCGCGGGCAGGCTGTGCAGTTCTGTTTTCCTCTTTGTCTTCGACTTGTAAACTGATCTTGTAGCCAAAAACAATACATGAGGACTTGGAAACATATTCCATAAAGTGTTTAACCTGTTCACAAAGAACAGAACACTTGTAAACTGTCCAAGCTGCTCAACTGAACAGAGCAGCGTAGACAGTTTATGTCCAGCCTGTTCAGCAGACAGAACTGCTTGGACAAACTGCCTTTGTTGCAACGCATGCAGCTTGGTAAATAGCTTTGGGCTGATATTGCAAATCACATTTCAGGTTTCAATAAGGCATAAAACAGGCCTTAAATTATAGCTTCAAGTGCATCGATAGGTTTGATTAAAAATCTCCCCTTCAGATGTACAGCAGGTTTGACTGAGGCCTTTTTGTGCCTAACAAAAACTCTTAGTTCCATTTTTTTGGAACATTCAGTTCAATTATTTTTTAGTCGACAAGGTTATCGGGTTCTTGAATCTTGGTAATTAAAATCGAAGATTGATTCGAAACTATTGATTGTGAAAATTTGTTTTGATACTATATTTGAATTCGAGTGAATATTATCATGTTTTTACAATTAAGTTGTAAAAGATTTTTTGATTTTGAGGAACCATTGCATTCAATTTTTTCTATGTTAAATTATTGTATCCTTTGGCGTTAGAAAGTTGTAACTTTCGACTTATTTTGCACTCAAAAGTTTACGGTTTTATTTTACTTTATTTTTATTTGACAACTCTTGAATTATCACTCAGATCATAAATTCAAGTTAGTCTATAGTTAGACTATTTATTGTCTCACACGATTTAACTCTCGAATCCTAAGTCGTTTTCAACTTTGGGTTAAATATATTTGCCAACTATCAGATCCATTTTTTAAAGAAACTCTTAGATCCATTTATTGGAACTTTCGGTTCAATTTTTTTTTTTTGAGTCTACATGATTATCGGGTTCTTGAATCTTGGTAATTAAAATCGAAGTATGATTCGAAACTGTTGATTGTAAAATTTTGTTTGATACTATATTCCTTCGAGTGAATATCATTGTGTTTTTACAATTAATTTGAAAAAAAATTTATCCAGATTTTGAGGAACCGTTGCATTCAATTTTTTCAAAGTTAAATTTTTGTATCCTTTGGCGTTAGAAAGTTGTAACTTTCTACTTATTTTGCACTCAAAAGTTTACGGTTTTATTTTATTTTATTTTTATTTGACAACCCTTGAATTAAATTTAACTCTCGGATCCTAAATTCAAGGTAGTCTATAGTTGGACTAATTATTTTCAAACTATCGTCTCACACGATTTAATTCTCGAATAGTTATTCGTTTTCAACTTTCGGTTAAATATATTTGCCAACTATCATATCCAATTTTTAAAGAAACTCTTAGTTCCATTTTTTGGAACTTTCTGTTCAATTTTTTTTTGGTCTACATGCTTATCGGGTTCTTGAATCGTGGTAATTAAAATCAAAGATTGATTCGAAACTGTTGATTGTGAAAATTCGTTTGATACTATATTTCTTCGAGTGAATATCATTATGTATTTACAATTAATTTGTAAAAGATTTTATCCATATTTTGAGGAACCATTGCATTCAATTTTTTCTAACTTAAATTTTTGTATCCTTCGTGGTTAGAAAGTTGTAGCTTTCTAGTTATCCTGCACTCAAAAGTTAACTGTTTTCTTTTCTTTTATTTTTATTTAAAAACTCTTGAATTACATTTAACTCTCGGATCGTAAATTAAAATTAGTCTATGGTTGGACTAATTAATTTCGAATTATCGTCTCACTCGATTTAACTCTCGAATCCTCATTCGTTTTCAACTTTCGGTTAAATAAATTTGTCAACTATCAGATCCAATTTTTAAAGAAACTCTTAGATCCATTTATTGAAACTTTCGGTTCAATTTTTTTTGGGTCTACATGCTTATCCGGTTCTTGAATCTTGGTAATTAAAATCGAAGATGGATTTTATCGTTAGACTTCCACGCACGGTTCGATGAAACGACGTGATCTGGGTTATAATGGATAGACTTATGAAGAGTGCTCATTTCCTTGCTGTTCGGGGTACGATCACGATGGACCAGCTTGCTCAGCTGTTTATTAATCAGATTGTGTCGAGATATGGGATTCCAAAGTCGATTACTTCCGACTGCTCAGCACAACTTATAAGCCTCAGATAGATGGGAAGAGTGAGTGCACGAATCAAACACTTGAGAATATGTTGCGAGCATGTGCTATTGATTTTAGTGGTAACTAGGCAGTGCATCTCCCATTAGTTAAATTTGTGTATGATAATAGCGCTATCATGTCACCCTCAATATGGCTCCATTTGAGTCATTATATTGTCGTAAATGTTTGATCCCGGTGTGTTGGGGTGAGGTTGGTGAGCGACCGATCAGCGGGCCTGAGCCACTTGTGTACTCACGAGCTGTGAAAGATTACGTATCGAGTCCGAATTTGCATATCGGGTCAGAAGATTGGACAGCTAGCTCTAGAGCAGAAGTAGGATCTTGAGATTGAAGTAGAGAGTTAGTGCATCGTCCTGACTATATGTTGGAATTACCGCTTTTGGGAAAACTGTGTATTCGTATTTTGGGTATATGTACAGTTGGGGTTATCAACTAAACCGGGTTGTTTGTATTGTATTAATGTTTTAATTAACAGTGTTTGTTTAATCTTTGACATTATGATATGAGTATTATATGTGTTTTTGTCACCTGTGTATTGTAAATGATGAGGCATTAACCGGGTTTCGTTACAGTTGGATACCTAGAAATGTTCATAATTATTTTGAAATGATTAGAAGTAATAAAGTTTGGTTGACGGTAAAATATTTTAGTTTTATTTACATTCAGAATTTTTATTAAATCAAATTTAACTACATCTAACATGTAGCATTATCAAAAAGTTTAAAATTTCTGAAATTCAAAATCTTTTAATCAAATAAATATTCAGATAACTTTTATTGTTATAAAAATCTACGAAAACAAATGAATTTACACAAAATTGATACCATTACAATTGTCCTTTAAAAAGCTTGGAATATAGATTTGATGTTATTCCTTAAAAAGGGATATACAGAAAAGGTGTTATTTTAAATTTATGCACAAATTCATTAAAGGTTATCAAATAAACTAGTTTAATATCATACCAAATTTGTAGATATCAATATACCAAGTTTGCAATAATGTTATTCATTATTTGGTCTATATATAATCAATTTATGCTTATGATAGTTCATATACTTGTTCACTCATTCAACATAGCTATGAAGCGTTTGTGTTTGTTTTTCTTTTTCTTATACGTTGTTATTACAACTAATGGATATCCAATGCCATCCCTAATTCCACACCCAACTCCCAAAGTATGTTTTTGGCATTATTACAACATTTTTATCTTTGATGCGATCGTTGATCCAGTAACTGTTCATGTACAATCAAAGAATAGTGATTTCAAAAATCGTACAATTTCAGTTAATAATAGCATGCAATGGAGGTTTTGTAGGACTCCTCTTACACTTTTCTATGCCTATTTCTATTGGAATTCAAAAACAGCTCTTTTTAATGTATTTGATGTGGATACAGCTGACAAGTACTGTTATGTTGGAAAATGGTTTAGACCAGGAAAATGTGTTTGGTTAGTCAGGGATGATGGATTTTATTTAGCAAAGAACCTTGAAGACCCATTTCCTGAAGGATGGACCAAGCTACATGATTGGTCATAATACTATTGTGTTGTGTCTACTCCTCGATTTATCAAATCAAGATTTGAATATCTATAACAATTGATTGAATTATATTGAATATCATGAATTATATGTTATATATACATACATACATACATACACGTATACACACACATACACATACACGAGGCACTGTATTATTGATGAGTTTTCTATACCCTTGCTTGATTAATTTAAAACTTTGCGGAAAAATAAATAATCTAACAACAATAAGAATATTAACCCTAACAGATCTAAACCAAATAAGTAAAGGAACTCAAGAAAAAGAGAGAATAAAAAATTCTAAACTCTGGAGAAAACTGATTTCTCCCGCGAAGAACACTTCCACAGCACACTCTGATCTGACGGTTAGTGCCCAAAGTAAGAACACGTCTAATGGTTCACACCCAACTCCCAAAGTATGTTTTTGGCATTATTACAACATTTTTATCTTTGATGTGATCGTTGATCCTGTAACTGTTCATGTACAATCTTAGAATAGCGATTTCAAAAACCGTACAATTTCAGTTCATAATAGCATGCAATGGAGGTTTTGTAGGACTCCTCTTACACTTTTCTATGCCCATTTCTATTGGAATTCAAAAACAGCTCTTTTTAATATATTTGATGTGGATATAGCTGATAAGTATTGTTATGTTGGAAAATGGTTTAGACCAGGAAAATGTGTTTGGTTAGTCAGGGATGATGGATTTTATTTAGCGAATAACCTTGAAGACCCATTTCCTGAAGGATGGACCAAGCTACATGATCGGTCATAATACTATTGTGTTGTGTCTACTCCTCGATTTATTAAATCAAGATTTGAACATCTATAATAATTGATTGAATTATATTGAATATCATGAATTATATGTTATATATACATACATACATGTATACACACACATACACATACACGAGGCACTATATTATTGATGAGTTTTCTATACCCTTGCTTGATTAATTTAAAACTTTGCGGAAAAATAAATAATCTAACAAATTTCACGTATATCCCCAAATTATTTAAAAAAAAACCCACCAAATTTCATTCACAAAAAAAAGAACCTGGAAATGGCTTAGTTCACCCAAGTCCCGAAAACAAAAAAGAACCCATTGAGTCCAACTGACTATAAAACGATGCCCACTTTTTAAATAAACCCAACTGTCATTGCTAAGTTGCAAATGTTGACCATGAACCCATATCTCACTTTTTCTAAATAAACCAATTTTGCATCTCTGTATATGTATATAGAATAAGGGAAAGGTTAAATGATTTTTGCTACTTCAAATCACCAAATTTAAAAAAAGTTGGAATGAAACCCAACTACGTGTGACAGATAAAAACTTTAAGAGAAGTCTGACTTACTAATCGAGAATAGAAAACTCAGATCGCATTGGTGGTTGGAGATGGCAACACGGGTTGAAGATCGAGTTACAAAAATGAGATATCAGAGAGTTGAGATGTCGGGTGTCGCAGTGGTGCTTGGAGATTTCTCAAATCAAGACAAATACCTATTAAATCAAGTAAGTTGAGCGAGTAAAACCTGAAAAATCAAAATTCATAGCAAAGTACAACTTAAAACTTATCATCATTTTGTTAACATTATATTACGTTTTTCAAGCAATAGGAAAATATTTCACACCCCTAACCTAATCTACTATTTTTTCTAATACTTTTGTGAGATTTTCAGCTAATCTATAATCAAATTTTGAAGCTGTCGAGCATAGCTTTTATTATAATCTAAAAGCCGGTTCACACCAAAATGCTTGCAATAATGAAGGCAAAAGACATTAGTTTCAATATGTTGCAAATAATCAACTTTTGTATAAAACATCAAAACCTCAATCCTCCTACACAAAAGTCCCTATCAGCACTTGAAAATCATCAAAAATATAGTTCACAAATTAAACAAAATTCAGCTAAAAAAAGTCATTGCAGGATGTTTGTAGCAACAATGTAGATAAAATACAAAAACAAACATTTTGAAACATACCTGATCATATTGCATCTCAAATGTAATTAAAATAAAATTCCTGATCAAAAAAGGTTTTACATCGCACCAACCTTGAATGAGCTGACATAAGCATGAGGATGAATTCCACGGAGTGATGTTCCAAATTAATTCCCACAATTGCTATCAAAATACAAACAAATAAATAATGAGCTTCCCTGTTAAAGAACAAGTTGATTAACAGGTATCTCATACATGCAGCTAACACAATTCCAGCAGCACCTATCCAGTGTACATGAACTTCAAGATTAGGCTGTGAGAGAAACAGAGAGCTTACAAACATATTCAAAGTAACAAAATATTTCATGACCACCGATTTTTTGAGTTAGTATATAGCTTCCACATAAGAGCATACATCATAAACGTATCACACATAACTAATAATGCATTAGAACCCAAAAGACACACACAAAATTTACCGTAAGCAAAACCAACAAAAAATTTTTTTTGAGTGATTTAAACCAAAATTCAAACCCAAAAGACATACACAAAATTTACCATAAGCAAAACCAGGAGACGAAAAAGCCTTCTTTTCTGGAATAATTGAAATACAAGTTCTAATTCATTGACAAATTATTATAAGAGAAAGGACAAATTGTGGAATATGATTTGAATATATGGTACTGAATGATAACAATAATCATCATCATGTTACATAAAAAGTTACAGCTTAAATGCGGCGAACGAGCCTTTTTGTGGTCAATTTAACTTTGTCAATGGCATCTTGAAGAAGCTGTTTCAGTGGGTTCTCACCAGAGGCTAACTCCCATAGTTTTTTCTCCTAAAGAAGAAATTGAAGCCCATAACTTAGTATTTAGAAGTCCACTAAAGAGATTTCACATTAACAATAATCACATTTGATGCTATATCAAAAGCAAGCATTCAAGATTGAGCAATCCATACCAACAAATTAACAAATAAGCAAGCAATATTCATAAGAATGTCAGATGCCAACAAATCAATGAAAATAAGAACTTACAATTCAGTTTTGAACAACCAGAGGGAGACACTCGAGTTCACCGCCGGCTGAGGAGAAACAGAAACCCTCCTCCGCCGACAACGTTGAAGGAGAAGCTAAGGATCCTGAACCTGTTGTTTAACGCAAAGAAGAAGAGAAGGATGCACCTGCACCATCGCCAGCGGCGGCAGCAGAGCCATCGTAGAAGGAAGTGACGGAGGTGGATGGAGCAAAAAAATTGACGTGATTCAAGAGCTAGACAATCGTAGTAGTCAGCGGTTACCGAATTTTAGGTAATTTAAAAACCGAGTACCGGACCGAATATATTAATTCGGTATCGTTCGGTACCGGTACCGGTTCGGGAATTGGTACCCATCGTTCACCCCTAGTTTGTTCTCATCATATCAAATTGAAGGCAATAAATATTTCATTCAGTTATAGAGATGTAAATGGACTATTTGAAAGAATAGATCTCTAGCAGCTACAACTCATAGCCAAATAACTTAATCAAGAGAATCATAAAAATTATTTAGATCCTAAATAATCATCATAGCATAATCGAAATCAGTTTTTTTGAAACTCAAATTTACTATAGTTACTTTAAACTGCCAATGTCATAGTCAAATTAGCCAAATATACACATTTGTTTCAAGAAACTTTGCAACTTCTCCTGTATTTGCAATGTGCAATTAACCCTTTGTACTTAGTTCCAAACACAATGCAACTCCGAACCAGAAATAACCATGGGCAGAAAATAGTCATAAAAAATATTATAACCAATGAAGTTCATTTTGTAGCTCACAAAATAATTGTCTCGAAAAGCCAATAAAACATATGCAGCTCAAAAAGTGCAGTACAAAATAACATCAATACAAGAAATGATTATGTGACTCAATCTTAGAATTGACGACTTGCATATGTGACTAAATTTGGGACTCCAATAACTTGTTTTTAAGATCATCAATCTAAATGTATCATATAGTAGTAAAGATAAAGATTAGTAGTAAAGATATTCAAATCATAGAATGATGGAATGCAAATTTGAGACTTTATCAATTTCTGCTGGAATTGCCCCAGTGATGTTATTATTCCGCAGCAAACTGCACCAAAGAATTACTCAATTTTAAACCCTAAAAACCCAAAAATAAATAAGCCTCAAAAACAGTAGCAAAGCCTGAAAGGCCATCAAACTTTTTAATCAACATGGTTTGTTAAAAAAATACAAAATTTTAGTATATAATGATACATTATAAAATACTTAGACAATCTAAAGATTGGTTAGGTTGCCAATGCGGGGAGAAAGTGTGCCAGATAAACTTTGGCTAGGTGTCCCTCTGAAAATGATTATATTATAAAATTCATAATGTAAAAAACAAGAATGTTTTGTGATATTTTATATTTACACACTCAAAAACACATTGAGTGTGTGAAAACTATGAAAGAAGACCTACAAGCCAACTACATGAATCAACAGCAGCATCAGCATCCCAATTTTCAAGAACACCATGAGGGTCCAATAATGAAGCTTTAATACCCATTAAAGCTTGAACTGTAAGTCACAATACCCACATGAAAAAGAACCATTTTTAACAAGATGTCATAAAAAGAAAGTAGATTTACCTTCAAAGTACATGAAAAAGATCCATTTTTAACAAGATGTCATAAAAAGAAAGTAGATTTACCTTCAAAGTTGACACCTTTTGGTGAAAGCAAGCCATTTGAAGAACCCCATAACATAAAAACATAAAGAAGAATGAAGTAGTTTTTTCTTGTGGTACTCTCATCTCTGAATGGAAGCAGGAATGCAGGAACGATTAAAACAGAAAAACCTTCTTTGATTGTGATTAGATTTGAAAGCACTTGTGTGGCTCTACGGGTTTAGTTTTTGAAACTTGATGATGAACATTTCCAACAAGAATCTGAAAGACCCCAACAAAAAGCAATGTGAGGCCTCTTGTGTTGTTTTTTGTAGCATATTTCGAGAATTAGCACGTCTGTCATGCCTCATGGATATCATCAAACCCTAACCTGTTGTGTAGATATGAAAAGCAAGTTTTTGCCATTTTGGAGATAGATATAAAAATTGACAGAAAGCCTAACCTGGTCTTCGAAGCAGCAACATTACAGCTCCATCTTGGCGGAGCTTCACTGAAATCAGTAAGGTGTGTTGTTGGTCATCCCCAATATATCCGGCCGTGGTGGTGGTTCAGGCGGTGGAGACCAGCAGTGGTGCTTGGCGATTGGGAGTGTTGCGCGGCGGTAGAAGGGTGACCGGTGATTGGCCATAGGGCTGCGGTTGGGTGGTATAGGGAAGACCGACCTGCTATGTGATGGCAGGCAGGGTGGAGGCGATGGCTGTTTTAAGACAAATAGTTGTTCCCTCGATGATCGAGAGCTATACTACCGCTGAAAAAAATGGACAATGGGGTGGCTGCTAGGTCGAAGGTCGTTGTAAAGATGTATTCCCGTGTATTTTCAGCACCTTGACGATTTTCTTATCATACACATGAAGAAACAAGCTCAATAAATGTAATATGATGAAGAAGAGACAATATGAATATTGAGAGTGAATGAACAGTGGCGGCTGGAATGTTATATTCAAAATGTCAACCGTGGAACCAAAAGTAACCCTAGGAGCCTAGACTATTACATAAACATAAATTACATAGAAATTAAATACAAGACAAATTACAAAGACAATAAATATTACAAAACAACTCCTAGGATCGAAATAATAAATCTAACAATCTCCCCCTTTTCGATCACTTAGGAGGTCCTAGAACTCGGCCGTGGTCAGTCGATTCTCGGAGACCAAGTATGACGTCGAAGCGTCTGGTGACTTGTCTCGTATGTAGCCGTTCGTTCAGGTAGTCTATGCCACTGAGTGTATTCTGTATCTCCGTAGGTGAGCATCTCTGTTCAGGATCTGGTTGAGCATCGTAGTCTTGTACTTTCTTTGTAAGAGCAGCTCGAACCAATCTAAGTGTACCATCGGAGTAGCAAGGAAGGTCCTCAAAGCGCATATACCTTTTGTAGCCCTTGTAGTTTACAAAAATGACACCCGGATCTCCGGAAAGTACAACTCTGTAGGCCGGGTGATGGGCTAAAAGAAAACTATCTTGTTCCGGTGCTCGTAGGCCCACCTTAACCATAGCACTCTCGATTGCCATCTGAAAGTCTCGTAGACACATTATGATCGATCGGCGATTCATGCTTCGAACTAAGGCACCTATAGCTGTCATGTGGGATAGACGTTTTCTGATTCGACTTTTCAGACTGTTGTGAAGGAACTCAACGTCATCCGCTCTTATGTAGTCAAGGTCATACTCAAAGATGTCATCTCCCGTACCATCTTCTCTTTCCACTTGATAGGAGGGATAGAACTCTTTGGCTCTTTTGCACATGGTGATTGATTTGAGCTTTTTGATCTTTGATTTTGACACCTTAGACCTTCTTTCCCGGAGCATCAATTGGTAGTATTCGGCCTGTTCAGCTTTGGAGACATTCGTAAGTTCCATGAGTAGGCGTCTGCTGAAGGCTCCAGGTTTGTTTCTGAATACCATCTTAAATCTTTCTTCTAGATATGGATTCTTAAACCGCTCCGGGGGAAAGTTCTGCAAGAATTCTTTCAGGCCTTGAACGGGGGGTTCTTCGATCTCGTCCTTTTTAGATTCAAGAGGCTTTATGATACTCCCCCGCCGTTCTTGTCGCATTTGATCTTTTTCTTCCTGAGGCAGTGTATGAACCTTGGCTTTTGTATAGTGATCTACCCAGAATAACTCATCTTTTCTGTACACGCCAGGGCCCTCTGGAGTTTCATCGAAGCAGTCGACCCTTTTTGTTTGGGAGGACCCTGGGAGTTGGGTTTGTTGGACTGGAGGAGGGCTTGGTGATTTAGGAGGGCTAAGGGTAATGTGGGATTCTTTTAATGACTGGGAAGCTTGGATTGATGAAAGTATTTCTTCTTGATGGGCTCGAGGTGGTGAATTCAGGAAGTCAAAAGAGGAGGATGAGGATTTTTTCGTTGGAGATTCAGGCTCAGGCTTAGGAGTTAATAATGGTTGGTTGTCCTCGGTATCGGAATCTGAATCAGAAACCAAGATGATTTCAACTTTTTCGTGCGGTTCCTCAAATTCTACCATAGTTGTCATCGGATCCAGTGGAGCTGGAACCTCGACCATGGGCTCGTCTTCTATTAGCATATATTCCTGAGCCTCCTGACTCTTTTCCCTTGAACCCTGGAATTCAGACCCCTCAATGGTCTCTGCTCCCCCTATACCCAGCATGGGCTCCTCAAATTGAACTTTTCGTCTCTTCTCCCCCTCATGACGATCAGGGTCGTCCTGATCGTCATGCTTTCTTTTTGGGGCTTCGGCCTGAGTGCGGCATTGGAGTTCAATAACTGCCGACTCCAGGCGATCCATTCGGGAATTGAGCTGTTCCTGGACTTGCAGAATCAAACGGTTAAGCGCATCAAGTTTGTCCGACAGCTCCGATATTTGGTGATGGACTGAATGGGAACCTGGTGGGGGGCCAGCTTCGGAGGCGACACCCTTACCCTTGATTAGAGAAAGAAGGGCGGTGTGACGATCCTCGGCGGCTTCCCTTTGGGCATCCAAGTCAGCCCGGGTAACCACTCCGGCAGCACGTAATGCTGCCGTTAGCATCTCCAGATTGATTGGGAGATGGCCTGAAGTGGATGGCGTTGATGGAGCCACTTCAGGTCTTCCTCCCGTCATTTCTGGCTCCACTAAGGGACGCTCGGATCCGGAAATTTGTTGAGCTGGCACGGAGGCAGCTCTTGGGGATGCCATAAAGGCATCGTGCGTCGTGTTTATTTGTGGGGATGGAATCGTGAATGAAGGAAGTTCGGTCACGTGGGGAGGAGTGTGACCTCTTTCAAAACCACCACTCTCCGAATGAGAGGGCGATGGAGTATGTGGAAGATCCCCGTGGAATGAAGTGGTTTCCCTTTGAGGGGAAACCAAGTGGGTGGTGGGGGTGATTACGACCGCTGGACGGACGGTCTTATGAAGAGGAGTCCGGCTAATAGGCCTTGGTTCACCCTCAGATTGAATTTCCCTCGCTCTTATGACAGAGACGGTTCTTTCGGAATCCGTCGTCTCTGCCGTCTCACCTACTTCTCCCTCTCTCGCTATCTCAGCCTCCCGCTCACCGAAACCCATAGACTGTTGCACATCCATCCGTTCTCCCTCATGCTCACTCTCTCTTTGCTCACCTTCGGACTGGTTAGTCTCAGTCGATTCCGACTGAGACTCATCCGGATAACTCTCTCTTATATAAGCCCTTACCCGCTCCGTGCCCCTTGACCTCGTTAGAATAGATAGAGGAATTTTCATCACCGGTACCGTCGGGGCCCCCTTTGGCAGAGTTAACTTTTGAATTGCCACTGTGGGGTTGACATCAGCCTCCGGACGCTCATGGATGTCATCGTATTGATCCATTGCACACTGTATGATGAGTTGTAGGAATCTTTGAAAAGGAACATACTTTCGGCTTTTCTTTGTGCTTCGTTCGACATAGACTCTTCGTAATTCTTCAAATATGAATGCAGCATAGTCCACGTGTCGGTCAAAGGCAAAGCCGGTGAACATGGCTAGTACCTGTGCCGACGCTGAGTCATGACCTGAATGCTTTGCGGTGAAGCATTTGTTGAGCACATCGAATAGTGTCCGCCAGTGGGATTGAAGGTTTTTGGTGCGGAAGTCTGATGGTTTGGAAAGAGGACCGTCATACCCTAGAGTTTGTATTTCAGTTAGGGTTTCAGAGACGGATGGGTTTGGGTCGAATAAATCACGGGTGGGAAGGTAGTATTCTGTGGGTAGATGAAGAATGTGGTGGATGGCAGAAGTAGTGACTTTGACTGGAACGCAGTCAATGGTGGAGGTGAAGTGAGGTTCTGGGTCGGTTATATATTGTAGCCTGTTCCAGAATTGTTGGAGATATATCTGGGGATTAGCTATGGCAGTGGATAGTGCATAATAGATGGGATGGCGGGTGAGGATGTCGAAAGCAAGGGTTTAGGTTTCTTTTGTAAGGATGGAAACGTCGAGTTGCCAGTTATGTGGGATGAACTCGACAAACTCGGCGCTGGGTAGGATGGATTCCTCGGGTAGCTGAGCATTGTTATTTGGGATGGGGGGATGGGGTACGGTGAGAATGATTGCGGGATCCATTATCCTGCAAAGTGCAACAAGTTAGAATCAAAAGACTTGAGATGATAATTTATTGATGTGAAGTCTAGATGAGTGTGAAATAGAAATTGTCTGATCTGTTTACCATCGGGTCTTTATTAGTAGAATAAATTTCTACTAATAAAGTCCAAAGTCAATCGTGAAGAGACCGATGTTAGATAAGACCTTTTCACTCAAACACTAATCCTAACTCTAATCAATGGTGCACTTGGATGGAACTATTTTTTGTGATTTTTGAATTTATATGAAAATGCAGAAATGGAAAAATGAAAAATTAAAAAAAAATCCTAAGTGTTGGATTTCGGATAGTCCGAATTCGGATGAACAGTGTCACCGAATTCGGATCAAATCTGAAATCGGATGATGGATGATTGATGAGTGGTGGTCCGAATTCGGAGGAGGTGATGAACAGGGACCTAATTCGGATGATGGTCCGAAATGCAAAGGTATGGAATGAATGACAGGTCCGAATTCGGATGGGTCATGAAACATGATCCGAATTCGGATAATGACTTATGTGAATGCATGAAATGATATGGATAGGTCCTGAGTTCGGATGGTACCCAGAATTCGGATGGGAACCGAATTCGGATATCATCCGAATTCGGATGAACAGTGGAGAACATACTTAGACTAATTTCAGTTTTTGAAAATTTTGCCTCTGCTTTGATGGTATAGGGGGAGCAGAGACCACTGAGGGGTCTGAATTCCAGGGTTCAAGGGAAAAGAGTCAGGAGGCTCAGGAATATATGCTAATAGAAGACGAGCCCATGGTCGAGGGTCCAGCTCCACTGGATCCGATGACAGCTATGGTAGAATTTGAGGAACCGCACGAAAAAGTTGAAATCATCTTGGTTTCTGATTCAGATTCCGATACCGAGGACAACCAACCATTATTAACTCCTAAGCCTGAGCCCAACAAGAATAAATACTTTCATCAATCCAAGCTTCCCAGTCATTAAAAGAATCCCATATTACTCTTAGCCCTCCTAAATCACCAAGCCCTCCTCCAGTCCAACAAACGCAACTCCCAGGGTCCTCCCAAACAAAAAGGGTCGACTGCTTCGATGAAACTCCAGAGGGCCCTGGCGTGTACAGAAAAGATGATTTATTCTGGGTAGATCACTATACAAAAGGCAAGGTTCATACACTGCCTCAGGAAGAAAAAGATCAAATGCGACAAGAACGGCAGGGGAGTATCATAAAGCCTCTTGAATCTAAAAAGGACGAGATCGAAGAACCCCCCGTTCAAGGCCTGAAAGAATTCCTGCAGAACTTTCCCCCGGAGCGGTTTAAGAATCCATATCTAGAAGAAAGATTCAAGATGGTATTCAGAAAGAAACATGGAGCCTTCAGCAGACGCCTACTCATGGAACTTACGAATGTCTCCAAAGCTGAACAGGCCGAATACTACCAATTGATGCTCCGGGAAAGAAGGTCTAAGGTGTCAAAATCAAAGATCAAAAAGCTCAAATCAATCACCATGTGCAAAAGAGCCAAAGTCTTCTATCCCTCCTATCAAGTGGAAAGAGAAGATGGTACGGGAGATGACATCTTTGAGTATGACCTTGACTATATAAGAGCAGATGACGATGAGTTCCTTCACAACAGTCTGAAAAGTCGAATCAGAAAACGTCTATCCCACATGACAGCTATAGGTGCCTTAGTTCGAAGCATGAATCGCCGATCGATAATAATGTGTCTACGAGACTTTCAGATGCCGATCGAGAGTGCTATGGTTAAGGTGGGCCTACGAGCACCGGAACAAGATAGTTTTCTTTTAGCCCATCACCCGGCCTACAGAGTTGTACTTTCCGGAGATCCGGGTGTCATTTTTGTAAACTACAAGGGCTACAAAAGGTATATGCGCTTTGAGGACCTTC
The DNA here is from genome assembly GCA_020465985.1 of Centrapalus pauciflorus. Lineage (NCBI taxonomy): Eukaryota > Viridiplantae > Streptophyta > Magnoliopsida > Asterales > Asteraceae > Centrapalus > Centrapalus pauciflorus. The sequence continues at coordinate 20,537 of JAANYP010008775.1, read as the reverse complement.
CTTGCTACTCCGATGGTACACTTAGATTGGTTCGAGCTGCTCTTACAAAGAAAGTACAAGACTACGATGCTCAACCAGATCCTGAACAGAGATGCTCACCTACGGAGATACATAATACACTCAGCGGCATAGACTACCTGAACGAACGGCTACATACGAGACAAGTCACCAGACGCTTCGACGTCATACTTGGTCTCCGAGAATCGACTGACCACGGCCGAGTTCCAGGACCTCCTAAGTGATCGAAAAGGGGGAGATTGTTAGATTTATTATTTCGATCCTAGGAGTTGTTTTGTAATATTTATTGTCTTTGTAATTTGTCTTGTATTTAATTTCTATGTAATTTATGTTTATGTAATAGTCTAGGGGCCAAATGTGCCAATGTGTGAAAGTTAATTAAAGGAGCCTAGAAAAGGCTCCTAGGGTTACTTTTGGTTCCACGGTTGACATTTTGAATATAACATTCCAGCCGCCACTGTTCATTCACTCTCAATATTCATATTGTCTCTTCTTCATCATATTACATTTATTGAGCTTGTTTCTTCATGTGTATGATAAGAAAATCATCAAGGTGCTGAAAATATACGAGAATACATCTTTACAATTGGTATCAGAGCTCAGAGGGGTGGATTTAAACAGACTTATACGGATTCTGCTGGGTTTTCTTAAGTGTTCTTCGTGTTCTTCCATTATAACCGGTTAGATCTTCATTTTCCTTTGTTTTTCCGTGTTTCTTGTGTTATAATGGTCATATAAACACCACATTATTATTCTCTACTGATTTTAAGCTCATTTAGTTCCATATCTTTGCTAAAATCATCAAGAATCGGTTATTTTCAAGTTTGAAAATATGGGTTTTTTAAGAGGGTTTTTAACGTGTTCATGTTGTTTTTAAGTGTTCTTTAGGTTATTTTAAATCACCAAAAGTGTTTAAAATAGTTTATAAATCATTTAGAACTGTTTTTAGGCTTTAAAACTGATAAAAATCGAATTCTGCTCATTCTGCCTTAGAAATCGTAAAAAACCTGCTTTATTTCGGATTACTACTGTAGCATTTTGGACCACCTAGGCACCAATTTCGGACCTCACATCATCAAAATTCGGACCTCATTTCGGTCCAATACGGACCATACTTAGGTGAATTTCGGACCCCCCATAAGCCCATTTCGGACCACACTTCGGTCCCATCCGAACTTCGGACCATCCGAAGTTCAGATCAGGGTTCCATTTTCTCAATTGGGACTTGTTCTTAAAATTTTTCCTATTTCGGACCATACCCATTCCGGTCCATCCGAATTTGGTCCTTCCACTGTTCATCCGAATTCGGTTCATCCGATTTCGGCCCCCCCCCCCCCTTAGGTCCATCCGAAATTAGGTTCAACCGAACTTGGTCCCCAACCGTGTTATTGTTCATTCGAATTAGGACCCCTTCCGAACTTGAGCCTCATCCGAACCATAGCCATCCGAATTACTGTTCACCCATCCGAAATCAGTTCATCCGAAATCAACCCATCCGAAATCAGTTCATCCGAAATCAACCCATCCGAAATCCATTCATCCGAAACCAACTTATCCGAATTCAGCCAATCCGAATTCGGTTCCCTCATCCGAAACACTGTTCATCCGAAGTCACACCATCCGAATTCAGAACCTTCTGTTTTCAGTCCAACCCATCCGTGTCCAGTTTCCACCTCTAAGATCTTCATATTCTTAATCAGCACCCATAATCATAATGTCTCGCGAAGCTCTAGTACTCGGATCTGAGAACAGACCACCAGTTCTCTATCCCGATGAGTACGAACAATGGAAATCCCGGTTCCTTAAGTTCGTTGGAATGCAACCTCTCGGGAACGTGATGCTTCAATCTATATCCGAAGGACCCGTCATCTACTATCGAGAAATAGCTGCCAGACCTGAGGCTGACCCCCCTGTCCAAGCCTCTAAAGTTGAAAGAGACCCGGCAAATGACGCCGAGAGAGACCGACAGCACGCTGACAAGAGGGCAGAATATCTGATTTATCAAGCCCTCCCCACTGATATTTTGGTCGGTGTAGACAGTAAAATGTCTGCAAAAGAAATGTGGGACGAGCTGGAAGTCCAAATGCTGGGGGCAGATCTAGATGATCGTGCCAAAATAGAGGAGGCAAAGGCAAAGTTTACAGAATTCCGCGCCAAAGACGGGGAATCTCTGCAAGCCACATTCACCAGGTTCTGTGCAGTCCTTAACGAGTTGAATAAACTGCACATCAAGAAGAATAGGGATGATATCAACATCCAATTCTTTGTCGCCTTAGCCCCCGAGTGGCAGCTTGCATGTCGGGCAACAAAAAGAGTCATGAACATTCCTGAGGTCTCCATTAATGTCATCTTTAAGGAGCTTAAAAAGTATCAAGGGGATGTCGATCAACAGAAGCTGATGGCAAATCAATTGGCCTCTCTACTGCTATCGGGCAACCCAGGGTTGAAACCGAATGATTCGCTAGCCTTGATCACCAACACGCAGATTCCGACACCATCTTTTGCTCCTGGTTCTTCATCGTCTCAGTACAGGTATGCTTCTCCTCCGCGTGAGGTCTATGATGAGGAGGAAGCCTCGATACAAGAACAGATAGCCTTGTGGACCAACCGTCTCCAACAGCGACTGTTCTCAAACAAGACTAACAACCAACTCCGTTATGACACCGGTCCACGGAGGTACTCAGATGATAGAAGGGATGACCGCCGCTATGACTATCGCAGGGATGACTACCCAAGGGATGACAGGGATGATCGCCGATATGATGATAGACGCGACTATCGAGATGATCGCCGCTATGAAAGGCGAGATGATAGGCGCGATGATCGCAGGGATGACAGGCGGGACGATCGCAGGGATGATCGTCGGGATGACCACAGGGAAGAGAGACGAGAGCCCGAAAGAAGGGACAGGAGGCGCGATGACAGCCGCGAGCATCGTCGGGCCGATAAGAGGCCGGCGGAAAGGAGAGAGGACAGGCTAGAGCTGATGAGCCAAAGGCTGCGGATGAACGTCTCTGCTACAAATGTGGCAAACCGGGCCACTTTGCTAGGGAATGCAAGAACAACTTCGACAGAGACGTCGCGTACTACGAGAGAAAGCTCGAGGCAGCCAAGAAGAGAACGGATGCATTAGCCCTCGTCGCCCAGGAAGACTACTGGGATGCTGAAGATTCTGAAGACGAGGATGACAAGGGCAAGAATTGCTACATGGTTGATCGTATGGGGTTGGAGACATGTGCTGATTTCACTGCTGATAATCCAGATCATGCTGCTAAGGGGGAGACAATGAAAAATCCACCAGCATGTCTGATGGCTTCAACCAACGATCCCGAATGCTCCACATCCGGTTCTGAGTCCAATGAGGTATATTCCTGTTACATTCCTGCACATGTAAATAAATTATTTGTAGATAATGAATGTACACTGCACACACAAATACTTGATCTACAAGATAGATTAAATGCTGAAACTGCAAGGTGTGTACAGGCTGAACATCAAGCTCATATTCTGAAAGAATCATCTGAATTATATCATTCAAAGTGGTTAACTAATCATAATGTTATAAAACAGATGTTAATAGAAAAAGTAGATGTTCAGGATAGGAATATATATCTTGAATCTTGCATGTAAACGCTTTCAAAAGATAAACTCTCTTTAAAAGAAGAAATTTCTGATCTTAAAAAACAATTAGATGTAGTAAATATGGAAAATATAGACAGTTTAGAAAAATACAAAATGATTGAAGAAGAAAGGATAAGTTTGTACTCAAGAATAAAGACCCTTGACGATGCATTTTTGAAAAGGGGTCAAACAGAACAAACTATCCATTTAAATCAGCCCAAAGAAACTAGGTTTTACCATTCTAAACAAGGAATTGGTTTTAAAAATCCTAAATATTTGGAAAAGGCACAAAATGTTTTACCTGTATTTTATGACATGAATTATATGGGAGCCGGTCTTAAATCTTTCTTTTTTGAGTCATCAAAAGAAGTTTTAAACCAAGAAAATGAGAAACGTGTTGCGCGTAAAGATAAAGAAATTTCTTTTCAATATCAAGAACTTAACGAGAGTTATTCTTCTAGAGTACCCACTTTAGAGGAAGATCTCTTGTCAACTTATTCAGAAGCTGAATTGAAAACTGAAACTGTAAAATCAACTCCTCAACTTTATATTCCTGAAAAAGTTCTTCAACAACAAATCATTGTTTTAGAAAAGGAATTGAAGTCGTCTCAAGAGAAAGCACTTGATCTTCAAGATGCTCTTCTTAAGAGAGAAGAAGAATTGGTAAATCAATCTTTTCAACAATCTGTGGAAGTTACTGTCTACAGAGAAAATTTTGAAATAGTTTCACAAAAATTGAAAGATCTTTCAAAAGAACGAACACTTTCTCATTCCATAAAAATTCCATGTGTGTCATCAGATAAAGGTAAGGCTAAAGCTGAATCTTCTTCTATCATTGTCAAAGGTGAGTGCTCAAGTTTTCAAAAATGAGGTTCCTAAAATGACTCAGATTAAATCCAAGTCTTTTAAGAAACCCACTCACCACCAAAAAGAAAAGTCTTTCAAGTCTAAATCTACCATGCTTACTGACTCTAATCGTTTTGTTCCTACAGATCATATAAGGAGAGTCCCAAAAACCACCATGCAGGATTTTACAAGTTTTTTTTGTGAAGAAGGCTTTAATGCCAAGTGAATTTGTTACTAGAGATAGGATGTCTGTAATCTCTAAAGACAATTTATGTAACAATGTGTGTGACAATGTCTGTAATGTTGAACCGAATTCTGCTATTCCGTTAAAGTACTTTTTCAGTGATTTGTTTAATCTATGTCCAACTAAATATAGACGACAGGTTCCTGAAATGAATGCTTTCGTGCCTTATCCTGTTAAACGTATTCGGAAAAAGAAAACTAAAAATAGTGCATCATCGGCCACAAACAAAGTTGAGAATTGTCCGTTGCCAAGGCCCAAAACCAAGGCAATGGTCAAAAAGGTCTCAAAAAGACAAAAACCGAAGGCAATTTCAGCGCCTAAGGTTCCAAAACGCAATAAATCCAATCTTCAATGGATTCCAAAGGGTTGTGCATTCGGACCACACACAAATGCTAATTGGGATTCTAAATCTGTACACGTGCCATATAAATCTGGAAACCCTAACAAAAAGGAACCCATATTGAGGTGGGTACCCAAGGTTGTGTGATCTTAATGCAGATGGTTCTTGGTTACTTCTGATCAAGACCCGTGCTTCAAAGAAATGGCTACTAGTTACCTTAGACTAGGACCCGTTCTTTTGCTTGTCGGTTGTGCTTAAACAGACACGTTTGGCTTCTGTGCACACAGCCCAGGACCCGGTCTTAACTCATCATGTTTTCTGAACATCTCGGTTCAGAACACGGTTTGATTGTGAATTAAAAAATGGATGTGTTTGAATGCATGTAGTTTTTCATTATATGAATTTATGTGTTTTTCAGGCTAAGTCCATTTGGTATATGGATTCGGGTTGCTCCAAGCACATGACTGGAAGAAGAGAATTGTTGTCCAACGTTGTTGAACAGTATTGCGGAACTGTGAAATTCGGGAACAACCATCAGGCTCACATAAAAGGATACGGGGACTTAGTTCTAAATAATCTGGTCATCAAGGACGTTGACTATGTTGAGGGGTTATCTCATAATCTTTTTAGCATAGGACAGCTCTGCGACAAAGGACTAGAAGTAACGTTTAGGGCTAAGAACTGCAGTGTTAAGAGCGTGGATGGAAAAGAAATCTTAACTGGTTCTCGAAATTCTAACCTTTACACCATTGACGAAGCTAAGCTAATAGTGAAGGATGCCATTTGCCTACTATCAAAAGCCTCTTCAAAAGACTCTTGGTTGTGGCATCGAAGATTATCCCATTTGAATTTTGATAATATCAACAAGCTGGCTGCGAAGCAATTGGTCAAAGGACTTCCTGAATTGCGCTACGAAAAGGACCATCTGTGTGGAGCATGTGAGAAAGGAAAAATGAAACGATCATCTCACAAACCAAAGCCCGAACCATCAACAAAAAGAGTATGGAGTTACTTCATATGGATTTGTGCGGACCAATGACAACTCAAAGCATAAATGGAAAACGATATGTGTTGGTTATCGTTGATGATTATTCTCGATATACCTGGGTCAGTTTCTTGCGTTCCAAGGACGAGACAGCTCAAGAAATCATTGATTTTATCAAGAGTGTCGAGACCCAACAGCAGCTGTCAGTGCAATCAATCAGATCAGATAACGGCACGGAGTTCAAGAACTCAGTAGTGGAGGGCTTCCTTCGATCCAAAGGTGTTCAGCATCAATACTCTGCTGCTCGAACACCTCAACAAAATGGGGTCGTGGAAAGGCGTAACCATGCACTAGTGGAAGCCGCTCGTACAATGCTCACATACTCAAAGCTACCTCCGTTCTTGTGGGCCGAAGCCGTATCAATAGCACGCTATACACAAAATTGCTCCATCATCAATAAGCGCTTTAACAAAAGTCCTTACCAACTCTTTTTGAATAAAGTACCATTTATCAAGTACTTACGTGTATTTGGTTGCAGGTGCTATGTGCTGAATGACAAAGACAACCTCGGGAAATTTAACGAAAAGGCGGATGAAGCGATCTTCATTGGATACTCATCCAACTCGAAGGCATATTGCACATTCAATACCCGAACCAGAACAGTCAATGAAAGTGTGCACGTCACATTTGATGAGTTGGCTGAACTGGCACCCGAAGTTGATCAATCAGGACCACGCATTACTCAAATGCCTGGAGACTCTTCGAATAACCCCATTTCTTTTTCTTCTTCTGATTTGATTAATTTATTTGATCCTTTTTATGTTGAATTTTTCGGTCCTAACGCTAGTGTTTCTAATGTTGTCAATAATGTAGGTGATCCTTCCAGTTCAACTGCGCCACAAAGTTTCTCCGCTCCATCTTCTTCAACGTACCCTCATCCATCCACATCATCCACCGACACATCCGCAGTTGAATCTACTCCTATAATACCCTCACATATAATACCAACAATTCTTCCTTCACCTGAACACTCGGGAATCGAACCTGAACCAGTGGTACCTTCATTTGAAACCATTGACCATGAATCCATCCATCCCCACATTAACCACAGAGGTTCCATCCCGAGCACCCCTTCCACACGAGATCAAATGGACCAGAAGTCACCCAACAGAGCAAATCATTGGTGACGTATCAACAGGAGTCCAAACTCGTAGGGCATCTGCTAATGAATGCCTCTTCGCATCATTCTTGAGTATGATAGAGCCCGCTCGTGTGGATGAAGCCTTGACAGATCCAGATTGGATAGTTGCAATGCAAGAGAAACTCAACCAGTTTGAACAGCTAAGAGTATGGCGGTTAGATCCCAAGCCAAAAGACCGTACAGTCATCGGAACGAAGTGGATCTTTAAGAACAAACGAGATGAAAACGGCATTGTGATAAGGAACAAAGCAAGACTTGTTGCCAAAGGCTACCGACAACAAGAAGGGATAGATTATGACGAGACCTTCGCTCCAGTTGCACGGATCGAAGCAATCAGAATCTTCTTGGCGTACGCGGCACACAAAGACTTCAAAGTGTACCAAATGGACGTCAAGACTGCCTTTCTAAACGGTGAACTTAACGAAGAGGTGTATGTTGAACAACCACAAGGCTTTGTTGATGCACATAAACCCGACCATGTTTATGTACTAGATAAAGCCCTCTATGGTTTAAAACAAGCACCTCGAGCATGGTATGATAGTCTTTCAAACTTCCTTATTTCTGCCGGTTTCTATAAAGGTGTGGTGGACGCAACTCTGTTCACTAAAAGGGAAGGCCCACATATAATGTTAGTACAAATTTATGTCGACGATATTATATTTGGATCTACTGACAGGAATTTTTGTAAGGATTTTTCAGCCCTAATGGAGTCCAGGTTTGAGATGAGTATGATGAAGGAAATGAAGTTTTTCCTCGGATTACAAGTCAAACAACTTGACGATGGGATTTTTGTGAACCAGTCGAAATATAGTCTTGACATTCTCAAGAAGTATAACTTAGACTCTTGCACGAGTATCGCAACTCACATGGCCTCCAACTGTAAGTTAGACACCGATCCTTCCGGGAAAAGTGTCGATAATACAACTTACAGAGGGATGATAGGATCCTTACTATACTTGACTGCCAGTAGGCCGGATATAGTGTTTTCAACATGTCTTTGTGCTAGATTTCAGGCTGACCCAAAAGAATCACACCTAACTGCGGTAAAATGCATTTTTCGTTATCTTAAGGGTACACCCGAACTTGGTCTATGGTATCCAAAGGGAACCGATTTCGATCTTACCGCGTTTTCAGATGCTGATTTTGCAGGTTGTAGAGTGGACAGAAAAAGCACATCGGGAGGAATACAGTTTTTAGGAGATAGACCGGTGAGTTGGTCTTCCAAAAAGCAGAATTGTGTTTCCACATCTACAGCTGAGGCTGATTATGTAGCAGCTGCAAGCTGTTGCTCTCAAGTGCTGTGGATGAGAACACAATTACGCACTTATGGGTTCTCACTCACCAATATCCCTATCTACTGTGATTCTCGAAGTGCAATTGCCATCTCTTGCAATCCCGTGCAGCACTCTCGAACAAAACACATAGATATCATGTATCATTTTATTAAAGATCACGTAGAAAAGGGAACCATTGAGTTGTATTTTGTTGGCAGGGAATATCAACTTGCGGATATATTTACTAAAGCTTTAGACGAACCTCGTTTTCAGTTTTTAGTATCCCATATCGGCATGTTGAATCCGCCTTCCAATTAAATATCAGATATTGTCTTAAATAATTCTATTTCAATCTATAATGATTGAAATTCCTTTATTTTAAGAAAATATCTGTTATTTAAATTTAAGGATTATGTCACAAGATTGAAACTCATTATTTCCTTATCTGCGTATATTTTTAATAATTAATGATTCTGACAAATTGTTGTGTGAATTGTTCATCTTGGAGTGGGATGCAAACAATATCCAGGTTTGTCTGTACTTGAAAGGCTAAAAAGGGTTGTCGTGATGTAAATCTGAAAAAGAAAAGGAAAAGAACCGGTATTTATTTGAGGGGGAGTATAGTTAGAATTTTAAATTTTATAATTCTGTGTTTCTCTTTGTTTCTTTTATAGTTAAATTTTAAATTTTTGGTTGGTCTTAATTTTTTAATTTAATTTTAAGTTTTAATTTAATAGATCAGAAAATCACAAAAAGATTTTAACTTTCAAGTTTATCAAAAAGCCAAAAATATTTTAGTTTACTTTATTTTATTTTATTTTTATTTAAGAAAAATATTAAAAATATTTTACTTTGTTTTTCCTCATTTTTTGTTTCAAAGAAAATCACAAAAAGATGGAATATTTTGGCCCATGTTTTAACCTTGTTTCATTTTTTAAAATAGCCCAAAGTTTTTTTTTTGTTGTATGTGTGTGATGAGTCCAACCCGGCGGCCCAACTCATCAATGGGGCGCGGATCCCTGGCTCCGACCCGACCCGGACGCGTTTAAAAGGGGCGGTCAAACAGTCAACCCTTCACTTTTCTTCATCTTCAAGATTCCTCCTTTCTTCTTCTTCCTTGTTCCCGTCGACACCACCGCCCCAAACCACCATTGTTACCACTTCAAGCTTTTGGAACATCATAATCTTTCGATTTTGTTGCATTTTCCTACTTTGGCATCATCAGGTATGTAAATATGAAATCCCGAATGTATTCAGCACCTTAATGATTTTCTCATCAAACACATGAAGAAAACTAACTCAATAAATGTGTTGATAAAGAAGAAGACAAGATGAATGTTTTAAAGCTTTGATGGAACAGTGGCGGCTCTTAAGAATATTCAAATGTAGTCAACCGTGTTTCTCAAAAGTAACCCTAGGAGCCTTTTTATAGGCTCCTTTAATTAAGTTACAACACTTGGCAACAATGGCCCCTACACTTTTACATAGACATGAAATACATAGAAATAAATACAAGACAAATTACAATGAAAATAAATATTACAAAATAACTCCTAGGATCGAAATAATAAATCTAACAATCTCCCCCTTTTCGATCACTTAGGAGGTCCTGGAACGCGGGCATGATCTGTGGATTCACGAAGACCAAGTATGACGTCGAATCGTCTGGTTACTTGTCTTGTATGTAGCCGCTCGTTCAGGTAGTCTATGCCGCTGAGTGTATTCTGTATCTCCGTAGGTGAGCATCTCTGTTCAGGATCTGGTTGAGCATCATAATCTTGTACTTTCTTTGTGAGAGCAGCTCGAACCAGTCGAAGTGTACCATCGGAATAGCAAGGTAGATCCTCAAAGCGCATATACCTTTTGTAGCCCTTGTGGTTCACATAAATAACACCCGGATCTCCTTTAAGTATCACTCTGTAGGTCGGGTGGTGGGCTAGGAGAAAGTTGTCTTGTTCCGGTGCACGTAGTCCTACCTTAACCAAAGCACTTTCGATCGCCATCTGAAAATCTCTTAGGCACATTATTATCGATCGGCGATTCATGCTTCGTACTAGGGCTCCTAGTGCGGTCATATGCGATAGACGTTTCTTGATGCGATGTTTCAGAGTATTGTGAAGGAATTCAATGTCATCCGCACTTATGAAGTCAAGATCATTCTCGAAGATGTCATCTCCCGTCCCATCTTCTCTTTCCACTTGGTAGGATGGATAGAAGACTCTGGCTCTTTTGCACATCGTGATTGTCTTGAGCTTTTTGATCTTTGACTTCGACACCTTAGACCTTTGTTCCCGGAGCATCAATTGGTAGTATTCAGCCTGTTCAGCTTTGGAGACATTTGTAAGTTCCATGAGAAGGCGTCTGCTGAAGGCTCCAGGCTTCTTTCTGAAAACCATCTTGAACCTTTCTTCAAGATATGGATTTTGAAACTTTTCCGGGGGAAAGTTCTGCAGAAATTCTTTCAGGCCTTGAACGGGGGGTTCTTCGAGTTCAGATTTTTTGGCTTCAAGAAGCTTTATAACTATCCCCCGCCGTTCTTGACGCATTTGGTCTTTTTCTTCCTGCGGCAGTGTACAAACTTTTCCTTTGGTGTAGTGGTCTACCCAGAATAAATCGTCTTTTCTGTACACTCCAGGACCCTCCGGAGTCTCATCGAAGCAGTCAACCCTTTTTGTTGGGGAGGGACCTGAGCGTTGGGTTTGTTGGACTGGTGGAGGGCTTGGGGATCTTGGTGGGCTGACTGTAATGTGGGATTCTTTTAGTGATGGGGGAGCTTGGATGGATGAGAGTATGTCTTCCTGTTGGGCTCTGGGTGGTGAATTCAGGAAATCGAAGGAAGAGGATGAGGATTTTTTGGTTGGAGAATCAGGTTCAGGCTTAGGAGTTAAAAGTGGTTGGTTGTCCTCGGTATCAGAATCTGAATCAGAAACTAATATGATTTCAACCTTCTCGTGTGGCTCCTCAAATTCTACCATGGCTGTCATTGGATCCAGTGGAGCTGGACCCTCGACCATCGGCTCGTCTTCTATTAGCATGTACTCCTGAGCCTCTTGTGACTTTTCCCCCGACCCCTGAAATTCAGACCCCTCGGCGGTCTCTGCTCCCCCTATACCCAGCATGGGCTCCTCAAATTGTACTTTTCTGCGCTTCTCCCCCTCAAGACGATCAGGGTCGTCCTGGTCGTCATGTTTTCTTTTGGGGGCTTCGGCCTGAGTGCGGCACTGAAGATCTATAACCGCCGACTCAAGGCGATCCATCCTTGAGTTTAGCTGGTCTTGGACTTGAAGGATTAGGCGATTAAGTGCGTCCAGTTTGTCAGAGAGCTCCGCCATTTGAAGTTGGACTGAATGGGATCCTGGTGAGGGGCCGGCTTCGGAGGCGACACCCTTACCCTTTATAAGAGAAAGAAGGGCGGTATGTCGTTCCTCGGCTGCCTCCCTTTCGGCGTCCAGGTCAGCCCGGGTGATAACTCCGGCAGCACGTAATGCTGCCGTTAACATCTCCAAGTTGATGGGGAGATGGCCGGATGTGGACGGCGTAGATTGAGCCACTCCCGGTCTTCCTTCCGTCATCTCTGGCTCCACTACGGGATGCTCAGATCTGGAAGTTTCCGGAGCTGCCACAAAGGCAGCTCTTGGGGATGCCACAGAGGCATCGTGCACGGTGTCTGTTTGTAGGGATGGAATCGTGGGCGAAGGAAGTTCGGTCACGTGGGGAGGAGTGTGACCTCTTTCAACACCGCCACTCTCCGAATGAGAGGGCGATGGCGTATGTGGAAGATCCCCGTGGAATGAAGTGGTTTCCCTTTGAGGGGAAACCAAGTGGATGGTTGGGGTTGTGGCGACCGCTGGACTAACGGTCTTATGAAGTGGTGTCCGGCTGATAGGGCTTGGCTCACCCTCAGATAATATATCCCTCGGCCTTACGACAGAGACGGTTCGTTCAGAATCCGCCGTCTCTGCCGTTTCACCTACGACTCCCTCCCTTACACTCTCAGCCTCCCTCTCACCATAACCCAGTGATTGTTGTACATCCATCCTTTCTCCCTCGTTCTCACTATCTTGCTGCTCACCTTCGGACTGGTTAGTCTCAGTCGATTCAGACTGAGACTCATCCGGATAATTTTCTCTCATATATTCCCTTACCCGATCTGTACCCCTCGACCTTGTCAGAGTCGATACTGGAATCTTCATTACCTGTACCGTCGGGGCCCCCTTTGGCAAAGTCAATTTCTGGATAGCGACGGTTGGATAGACATCAGCTTCTGGACGCTCATGAATGTCTTCGTCCTGATCCATGGCGTATTGGATGATGAGCTGAAGGAATCGTTGATAGGGGACATACTTGCGTCCTTTCTTTGTGCTCCTTTCCACGTGGACTCTTCTTAATTCTTCAAAGATGAAAGCCGCATAGTCCACGTGTCGGTCGTAGGCAAAGCCAGCGAACATGGCTAAAACCAGGGCCGATGCTGAGTCATGACCAGAATGTTTGGCTGTCAGGCACTTGTTGAGTACGTCGAAGAGAATCCTCCAGTGGGACTGAAGGTTCTTGGTGCGAAAGTCGGATGGTTTGGTAAGGGGTCCGTCATACCCTAGGGTTTGAATTTCAGATAGGGCTTCTGAGACGGATGGGTTTGGATCGAATGAGTCAATGGAGGGAATATAGTCTTGGATGGGAAGACGAAGGATGTGACGGATGGCTGTGGTTATGACTTTGACTGGAACGCAGTCAATGGTGGAGGTGAAGTGAGGTTCGGGGTCGGTTATGAATTGTAGCCTGTTCCAGAATTGTTGTAGGTAAATCTGGGGAACGGCTATGGCTGTGGAAAGGGCAAAATATATGGGATGGCGAGTGAGAATGTCGAAGGCAAGGGTTTGGGACTCTTTAGGGAGGATAGAGACGTCGAGTTGCCAGTTATGGGGGATAAAGTCGACAACCTCGTTGCTCGGCAGAATGGCTTCCTCGGGTAGCTGAGCATTATTATTTGGAATGGGAGGATGGGGTACGGTGAGAACGATTGCGGGATCCATTATCCTGCAAAGTGCAACAAAGTTAGAATCATAAGACCTGATATGATAATGCATTGATGTGAAGTCTAGATGAGTGTGAAATAGAAATTGTCTGATCTGTTTAACATCGGGTCTTTATTAGCAGAATAAAATTCCACTAAAAAAGGCCAAAGTCAATCGTTAAGAGACCGATGTTAGATAAGACCGTTTCACTCAAACACTGATCCTAACTCTAATCAATGGTGCTCTTGGATGGAACTATTTTTGAGATTTTTAATTTATATGAAGATGCAGAAATGGAAAACATGAAAAATTAAAAATTAAAAAAATGCTAAGTGTTGGATTTCGGATGGTCCGAATTCGGATGAACAGTGTCATCGAATTCGGATCCGTCCGAAATTGAATGATGCATGAATGAGGTGGGGGGGACCGAATTCGGATGAGGTGAAAAGTGGGGACCGAATTCGGATGACGGTCCGAATTGTAATCATGAAATGAATGAAGCTGGTCCGAATTCGGATGTGGTGTGAACATGGTCCGAATTCGGATTTTGACTTGTGAAAATGCATGCAATGAAATGAAAGTGTCCCAATTTCGGATGGTACCTGGAATTCGGATGAGGACCGAATCCGGGTATCATCCGAATTCGGATGCATAGTGGTGAACATACTTAGACAATTTTTCAATTTTGAAAATTTTGACCCTGATGTGATGGTCCGAATTCGGATCAACAGTGAACCGAATTCGGATCAACAGTGGTCCGAAATGTGATTTTGTACTTTGAAAAATTTTGAAATTATTCTAAGTCGGACATCCGAATTCGGGTGGTGGTCCGAATTCGGACATCCGAAACTGCATGAGTGCAGTTAATGTTCATGCAAAATATAAACGTGAACAGTTGGAATCTTATTGAAAATGCATGAAATTACAGATCCTAAACTAAAACAACCTAAGGAACATTTTATCTAACTACAACTAAGAAAAAATAACACATTAAACTACCTAAAAAGAGTAAAAACCGAATTGAAAAACTAGAAAAAATTTGAAAATCAAACAAGTAAAATACTAAGTTAAAGACTGCAATAAATGTAAAGAAGTGTTACCTGGTGATGCAGATGACGAATAATACAAGAAAAATCAAAGAAAACGATGGTGCAAAAGCTTGAAATCGGTAATAATGGAGGATTGTGGGCGGTGGTGTTCGTCGATGAGAGAAAGAAGAAGAAGAAAGCTTGAAGATGAAGTAAAGACTTTGTTGACCGTTTGACCACCCTTTAATATGCCTCCGCGCGGGTCGGGTCCGGGTCAAGCAGGATCCGAGCCCCAAAATGAATGGGCCGCCGGATTTGGACTCAACCCACAACACAAAAAAGATTTGGGCTTTTAGGAAATTAAACACAAAAAGAAATTTTGGTCCAATACAACATAAAATAAAAATATTTTTGGTATTTTCTTTAATTTTGAAGTTAAAATGAAGTAACTTAAAATCTTTTTGGTTTTTTGATAATTTTGAAAGTTAAAATCTTTTTGATATTTTCTGACCTATTAAATTAACACTTAAAATTAAATTAAAATTAAGACTATCCTAAAATTAAAAAAATTTAACTATAAAAGAAATAAAAAGAAACACAGAATTATAAAATTTAAAATCCTAACTCTACTCCCCCTCTAAATAAATACCGATCCTTTTTCATTTTCTGTTTCAGATTTAAATCATGACAACCCTTCTTTAAGCCTTACAAATACCGACAAACCTGGATATTGTTTGCATCCCACTCCATGATGAACAAGTCACACAGCAATTTATCAGGATCATTAATTATTAAAAATATACGCAGATAAGGAAAGATTGATTTTCAATCTTGTGACATACTCCTTAAATTTAAATAACAGTTATTTTCTAAAATAAAGGAATTTCAATCATGATAGATTGAAATAGAATTATTTAAGACAATATCTGATATTTAATTGGAAGGTGGATTCAACATGCCGATATGAGATACTAAAAACCGAAAACGAGGTTCGTCTAAAGCTTTAGTAAATATATCCGCTAGTTGGTATTCCGTGCCAACAAAATACAACTCAATGGTTCCCTTTTCAACGTGATCTTTAATAAAATGATACCTGATATCTATGTGTTTTGTACGAGAGTGCTGCACGGGATTGCAAGAGATGGCAATTGCACTTCGAGAATCACAGTAAACAGGGATATTGGTGAGTGAGAACCCATAATCGCGTAATTGTGTTCTCATCCACAGCACTTGAGAGCAACAACTTGCAGCTGCTACATACTCAGCCTCAGCTGTGGATGTGGATACACAATTCTGCTTTTTGGAAGACCAACTCACCGGTCTATCGCCTAAGAACTGTATTCCTCCCGATGTGCTTTTTCTGTCCACTCTACAACCTGCAAAATCAGCATCTGAAAACGCGGTAAGATCGAAATCGGTTCCCTTTGGATACCATAGACCAAGTTCGGGTGTACCCTTAAGATACCGAAAAATGCGTTTTACCGCAGTTAGGTGTGATTCTTTTGGGTCGGCCTGAAATCTAGCACAAAGACATGTTGAAAACACTATATCCGGTCTACTGGCAGTCAAGTACAGTAAGGATCCTATCATCCCTCTGTAAGTTGTATTATCGACACTTTTCCCGGAAGGATCGGTGTCTAACTTACAGTTGGAGGCCATGGGAGTTGCGATACTCGTGCAAGAGTCTAACTTATACTTCTTGAGAATGTCAAGAGTATATTTCTACTGGTTCACAAAAATCCCATCCTCAAGTTGTTTGACTTGTAATCCGAGGAAAAAGTTCATTTCCCCCATCATACTCATCTCAAACCGAGACTCCATTAGGGCTGAAAAATCCTTACAAAAATTACTGTCAGTAGATCCAAATATAATATCGTCAACATAAATCTGTACTAGCATTATATGTGGGCCTTCCCTTTTAGTGAACAGAGTTCTGTCCACCACACCTTTATAGAAACCGGCAGAAATAAGGAAATTCGAAAGACTATCATACCA
This sequence comes from Centrapalus pauciflorus, assembly GCA_020465985.1. Lineage (NCBI taxonomy): Eukaryota > Viridiplantae > Streptophyta > Magnoliopsida > Asterales > Asteraceae > Centrapalus > Centrapalus pauciflorus. Next base: position 3,973 of record JAANYP010008775.1, on the reverse strand, counting down.
TGCTCGAGGTGCTTGTTTTAAACCATAGAGGGCCTTATCTAGCACATAAACATGGTCAGGTTTATGTGCATCAACAAAGCCTTGTGGTTGTTCAACATACACTTCCTCGTTAAGTTCACCGTTTAGAAAGGCAGTCTTGACGTCCATTTGGTACACTTTGAAGTCTTTGTGTGCCGCATACGCCAAGAAGATTCTGATTGCTTCGATCCGTGCAACTGGAGCGAAAGTCTCGTCATAATCTATCCCTTCTTGTTGTCGGTAGCCTTTGGCAACAAGTCTTGCTTTGTTCCTTATCACAATGCCGTTTTCATCTCGTTTGTTCTTAAAGATCCACTTTGTTCCGATGACTGTACGGTCTTTTGGCTTGGGAACTAACCGCCATACTCTTAGCTGTTCAAGCTGGTTGAGTTCCTCTTGCATTGCAACTATCCAATCCGGATCTGTCAGGGCTTCATCCACACGAGCGGGCTCTATCATACTCAAGAATGATGTGTAGAGACATTCATTAGCAGATGCCCTACGAGTTTGGACTCCTGTTGTTACGTCACCAATGATTTGTTCTGTTGGGTGACTGCGGGTCCATTTGATCTCGTGTGGAAGGGGTGCTCGGGATGGAACCTCTGTGGTTAATATGGGGATGGATGAGGATTCATGGTCAATGGTTTCAAATGATGGTACCACAGGTTCTGGTTCAATTTCCGAGTGTTCAGGTGAAGGAAGAATCGTTGGTATTATATGTGAGGGTATTACAGGAGTAGAGTCAACTGCGGATGTGTCGGTGGATGATGTGGATGGATGAGGATATGTTGATGAAGATGGAGTGGAGAAACTTTGCGGCGCAGTTGAACTGGAAGGATTACCTACATTATTAACAACATTAGACACACTAGCGTTAGGACCGAAAAATTCAACATAAAAAGGATCAAATAAATTAACCAAATCAGAAGAAGAAAAAGAAATGGGGTTATTCGAAGAGTCTCCAGGCATTTGAGTAATGCGTGGTCCTGATTGATCAACCTCGGGTGCCAGTTCAGCCAACTCATCAAATGTGACGTGTACACTTTCATTGACTGTTCTGGTTCGGGTATTGAATGCGCGATACGCCTTCGAATTGGATGAGTATCCAATGAAGATCGCTTCATCCGCCTTTTCGTTAAATTTCCCGAGGTTGTCTCTGTCATTCAGCACATAGCACCTGCAACCAAATACACGTAAGTACTTGATAAATGGTACTTTTTTCAAAAAGAGTTGGTATGGAGTTTTGTTAAAGCGCTTATGAATGATGGAGCGATTCTGTGTATAGCATGCTGTTGATACGTCTTCGGCCCACAAGAACGGAGGTAGCTTTGAGTATGTGAGCATTGTACGAGCGGCTTCTACTAGCGTACGGTTACGCCTTTCTACGATCCCATTTTGTTGAGGTGTTCGAGCAGCAGAGTATTGATGCTGAATCCCCTTGGATCGAAGGAGGCCCTCCACTACCGAGTTCTTGAACTCCGTGCCGTTATCTGATCTGATTGATTGTACTGACAGCTGCTGTTGGGTCTCGACACTCTTGATAAAATCAATGATTTCTTGAGCTGTCTCGTCCTTGGAACGCAAGAACCTTACCCAGGTATATCGAGAATAATCATCAATGATAACCAACACATATCGTTTTCCATTTATGCTTTGTGTTCTCATCGGTCCGCATAAATCCATATGAAGTAACTCCAAAACTCTTTTTGTTGATGGTTCGGGCTTTGGTTTGTGAGATGATCGTTTCATTTTTCCTTTCTCACATGCTCCACACAGATGGTCCTTTTCATAGCGTAACTAAGGAAGTCCTTTGACCAATTGCTTCGCAGCCAGCTTGTTGATGTTATCAAAATTCAAATGGGATAATCTTCGATGCCACAACCAAGAGTCTTTTGACGAGGCTTTTGATAGTAGACAAATGTTATCCTTCACTACAAGCTTAGATACGTCAATGGTGTAAAGGTTAGATTTTCGGGAACCAGTCAAGATTTCTTTTCCATCCATGTTCTTAACACTGCAGTTCTTAGCCCTAAATGTTACTTCTAGTCCTTTGTCACAGAGCTGTCCTATGCTAAAAAGATTATGAGATAACCCCTCAACATAGTCAACGTCCTTGATGACCAGATTATTTAGAACTAAGTCCCCGTATCCTTTTATTTGAGCCTGATGGTTGTTCCCGAATTTCACAGTTCCGCAATACTGTTCAACAACGTTGGACAGCAATTCTCTTCTTCCTGTCATGTGCTTCGAGCAACCCACCAAATGGACTTAGCCTGAAAAACACATAAATTCATATAATGAAAAACTATATGCATTCAAACACATCCATTTTTAATTGACAATCAAACCGTGTTCTGAACTGAGATGTTTAGAAAACATGATGAGTTAAGACCGGGTCCTGGGCTGTGTGCATAGAAGCCAAACGTGTCGGTTTAAGCACAACCGACAAGCAAAAGAACGGGTCCTAGTCTAAGGTAACTAGAAGCCATTTCTTTGAAGCACGGGTCTTGATCAGAAGTAACCAAGAACCATCTGCATTAAGATCACACAACCTTGGGTACCCACCTCAATATGGGTCCCTTTTTGTTAGGATTTCCAGATTTATATGGCACGTGTACAGATTTAGAAACCCAACTAGCATTTGTGTGTGGTCCAGATGCACAACCCTTTGGAATCCATTGAAGATTGGATTTATTGGGTTTTGGAACCTTAGGCGCTGAAATCGCCTTCGGTTTTTGTCTTGTTGAGACCTTCTTGACCGTTGCTTTGGTTTTGGGCCTTGGCAACGGACATGTCTCAACTTTGTTTGTGGCCGATGATGCACTATTTTTAGTTTTCTTTTTCCGAATACGTTTTACAGGATAAGGCACAAAAGCATTCATTTCAGGAACCTGTCGTCTATATTTAGTTGGACATAGATTAAACAAATCCTTGAAAGAGTACTTTAACGGAATAGTAGAATTCGGTACATCATTACAAACATTGTCACACGCTTTGTTACACAAATTGTCTTTAGAGATTACAGGCATCCTATCTCTAGTAACAAAATCACTTGGCATTAAAGCTTTCTTCACAAAAAAACTTGTAAAATCCTGCATGGTGGTTTTTGGGACTCTCCTTATATGATCTGTAGGAACAAAACGATTAGAGTCAGTAAGCATGGAAGATTTAGACTTGACAGACTTTTCTTTTTGGAGGTGAGTGGGTTTCTTAAAAGACTTGGATTTTATCTGAGTCTTTTTAGAAACCTCATTCTTGAAAGCATTTGAGCACTCACCTTTGACAAAGATAGAAGAATTTCAGCTGTAGCCTTACCTTTATCTGATGACATACATGGAATTTTTAGAGAATGAGAAAGTGTTTGTTGTTTTGAAAGATCTTTCAATTGTTGTGAAACGATTTCAAAATTTTCTCTGTAGACAGTGACTTCCACAGTTTGTTGAAAGGATTGATTTATCAATTCTTCTTCTCTCTTAAGAAGAGCATCTTGAAGATCAAGTGCTTTCTCTTGAGATGACTTCAATTCCTTTTCTAAAACAATGATTTGTTGTTGAAGAACTTTTGCAGGAATATAAAGTTGAGGAGTTGATTTTTCAGTTTCAGTGTTCAATTCAGTTTCTGAATAAGTTGGCGAGAGATCTTCCTCTAAAGTGGGTACTCTAGAAGAATAACTCTCGTTAAGTTCTTCATAATGAAAAGAAATTTCTTTATCTTTACGCGCAACACGTTTCTCATTTTCTTGGTTTAAAACTTCTTTTGATGACTCAAAAAAGAAAGATTTAATACCGGCTCCCATATAATTCATGTCATAAAATTCAGGTAAGACATTTTGTGCTTTTTCCAAATATTTAGGATTTTTAAAACCAATTCCCTGTTTAGAATGGTAAAACCTAGTTTCTTTGGGCTGATTTAAATGGATAGTTTGTTCTGTTTGACCCTTTTTCAAAAATGCATC